>NTHP01000275.1:417482-433730 GCA_003416845.1 Oplegnathus fasciatus
TTTTTTAGCTTAGATGTGAGAAAGAATGAAAAAATGTAAATGCTTTGTTTTGAACCACAAAATAAGAAAAACAGGAAATAGAAACAGGAACAAAAGCACAAATAATAGACGCATGTTTGCCAAATGCTACTCGTGGAGAATTTGGTGGAGGTAGATCAGCCAATGCAGTCCCTTCCCTGTGGGTGGTGTTGGTCTGTTTGCTCGATAATAGCACTAATAATGATTTGGCAGCCAGGAGATTCTGGGTATACCAATCTGAAACAAAACAAGCTGGTGTGGGGAGGTGTGTGCGCGTATATGCGATGATAACGTGCATGTGTGTAATGTCATTACGCAGATTTGTATGTGTTGCTTGGATGCTGGTGCTTTCAATTAATGCAGCTAAGCTGTAGGGTGTAGCTGAATACAGCTTTGTCTGCAGAATGCCTAGAAAGTAGCTTACAAACAGAGCAATAATAGCAGCTAGTTGCCGCAGGTGCAAAACTATTTCACACAAGCTTTATGCAAATGAGCAGATGTTGCAGTGGGATTGATCAAATATCCTATAAACATCAGACAAATTCAGAACTGGTTTTGGTCGGGGATTTAAAGTTTATAGCGCATTCAAATACATTTGGCAGAGCCACACACACACACACACCCAAGCGCACATGTTACGATCATGACCTAATCAAGTCGTGTCGGTGTAGTAACATCATTAGGGGAATTCGTTTCACACTGATCTGTTAGCAAATATAAAGATACACTTCACTTTATGATACAGATGACATGCTCCTCTGCTTCTTCTTCTTCTCTCTCTCTTTCCATCCTCTCTCAGTTGACCTTTTCACCAGGTTGTTAAAAATTCTGCTACATTACACCAATTACCGCAGCCCAACTCCCGACCTCACTGCTTCTCCCCCACCTCTTTCCTTTCTCTCCCTTTCCTTACCTTACCTTTCCTTTCCTTTCCTTTCCTTTCCTTTCCTTTCCTTTCCTTTCCTTTCATTACCACTCTCTTTAATGAGCAGGAGCTAAATGAAATGTTTCCAAACAGGGTGTTAATGAAACATCGACAGATTTATTAGTCATAACTCTTCAGCTAATCATTTCCCCTTCCTAATAATTAGCCCGAGCTGAGTAAATCTTTTTACACTGTGGTCAGAGAGTGCTGAGCTGGTGCCAGACACTGCCAAGATGGAGAGAGAGAGATCGGCCAGATGGAGAAATCTGAATGCTCTCCGTTACATCACCCAGACTTTTTGTCAGAGTTTGTTTTGTTTTTTTTGTCATGCTGTTTTGACTCTTAATTAATTATCAGCTTTTATGAACCTCATAGTTTATTAGCACCCAGGCAGTGAATGCATTTTGTATTTCAGGTTGGTGATCAAGGCTTAATTTTGCTGTGAAATAATGAGAGTGAATTTAATCCATTGATTTCACTCGAAGTAATTATTTTTTATTTAATAGCTTGATATTAAATGGAATCACCATTATCATGAGTAATGATGAGAGCAGATACCCGCAGCAGGGTGTGTGTGTGTGTGTGTGTGTGTGTCTGTGTGTGTGTGTGTGGTTGGGTAGGAGGGGGTGGTGGAGAAAGGAGGATAGATGTGTCATTTCATTGTATCATGCTGGAGGGGTGACTAATGATTAACTGATTTCATTTTTCTAGTCATTCTGATTAGCAGTGGGAAAATAATGTGGAGAGACAGGAAATGAAAGAGGAGAGGAGATGGAAGAGGAGAGGAGAGGAGAGGAGAGGAGAGGAGAGGAGAGGAGACGAAAGGAAAGAAATGAGTGTAAATGAAAGGAAGACATAGATAAACATAGTATGTTTATGTTTGAATGATCCCCTCTGACTCTTCCTTGTCTGGGAGTGTATCAGTTTCTACTCCCCTGTTCCAGCCGGGAGCCGGCCTCTAATCCTATAAAAGGTGGCCAGTCATATAAAACAAACTGAGCGATACCACGCAGCTCCGAACTACACACACTTTATTAGCTCTCTTCACGTCTCAGGTTAACATTAGTCCAAGGTTATTCACTTGCATGAAGACAAACAGTCTCTAGGTCTCTTATCTCTTGTCTCTCCTTCTGTCAACGTATCGTCGTCCACGCACAGCTACGTTCGTCCGTCTCTTTTG
Organism: Oplegnathus fasciatus; assembly: GCA_003416845.1. Taxonomy (NCBI): domain Eukaryota; kingdom Metazoa; phylum Chordata; class Actinopteri; order Centrarchiformes; family Oplegnathidae; genus Oplegnathus; species Oplegnathus fasciatus. Next base: position 419,606 of record NTHP01000275.1, read on the forward strand.
TCCCACTTTGTTTCAAGGTTATTCCACCATCCATATTTACCCCACTCTCTTCTCTTCTCTTTCTCTGCCTTTAGTGCATAATCAAGCTTTTTATTCTGTCCTGCCAAAGTTTCTCCTCTGTTTGATCTCCTCTCTGCATCCCTCTTCTTTTCTGTCACTAGGTGTTCTTTCTATTTTCCCTTTCCCCACTCCTTCCCCCTCTTACCCCCTCTGTTTTTTGCTTTAGTTGTCCGCACTCCCTCAATTTCTCTGCTTCACACCCTCCCACCTCCATATGTTTTCCTTTCTTCTTTTCCTCTCTGATTCAAAAAAGGGACTCTAGCGGCTCAGCTGACATTTTTTTATAAGAGAACTTTTGTGAACTTACGGCTTTTAAATACATTACATCAAAGAATACAGTAGCATTTCACTGATGTGATGACCCCATCTGTATCTGACAGGGGGTCATTCTCTTAATTCCACACTGCACTGTCAAGCTCTGGCAGCCCCTGCAAACTAAAACAACAGCAGAACCGGTTTTAATTATCAGAGGAAGTACAAATCAGTGCAACTCAGTGCAGTAGATGTTGTCTCTCAGTCTTTCTAGCCTGGAGTTAGACCGAGGGCAAAATGGAAGCAGCAAAAGAGCTCGAGGCTAATAGACCAATAAATGAAGACTTGGCATAATAGTGACAATATCAGGAGGAAGGAGGAGACCTGCTTTGTCGCACATTTTGTAAACCTTTAAGAAGATTATACAATCAGCCAGATTCACAATGTGTTTTCATGCACGACACGGGCCACCTGCATTTTGACTTGCCAACTGTATCGTCACTATCTTTAGGTCTCAAAGGCTTTATTTGCCACATGCTCATGTGCAGTGAAATGGAGGGGGGCTGAGCTAAAAAGTGTTAAAATTGGAGTAAGAATAAGTGGAGTACGAATTAGAAAAGAAAAATAAATGAAAGACTTTAAGATAAAATAATAATAAATATATGTAATATAAGTGCATATTGGCCAGATGTAGGTGGGCTGTTCATTATTTCCAGTATATAAAAATGTTAAATGTTGTAAAGCAAACTATACAACAACGTGAAAATGTGCCGGGCAGTGCAAAGGATTCACAGAGAAAAACGTGCTAGATAAGGCCGAGGATATACAGAGCACAGAGTCCACCGTCCCGATGGCCTGAGGGAAGATATGAACAGTGTTTTGGAAGGTCTGACGATAATGTTTGCATCACATTTATGGTTGGAGCTGACAGAAGGACAGTCCAAAGTTCAGCTTTCACTCCATGGTCATGTGAGTTGACCTCCATGTGCTCTGGTTTCTTCCCAGTGTCAAGTGGACTGAATACACCAAACTGTCTGTTTGAGTGAATTTGAGTGTGTTTATGTATCTTGCGTTAGCCTTGTGATTGACTGGCGGCCTGCCCGAGGTGCTTCCTTGGTTTCGGGGGTAAAGCATGCTGGGATAGAATCCAGCTTCCTTGATCAGATCTAAGTGGGTAAAAACAATGAAAGAATATGATATCAAGATGTTAAGTCTATTTAAGGTTTATTTTAACTCCTTCCTCACATTCGTACTACATTTGGTTTACCACTGACTGGCCCCATCTACATCATGGTTTAGTCCATGTTTTTTTCTCTCTCACTCTTTCTCAGGACACCATCCTGCAGCCACGCTGTTGACTGACACTCTTCTCTTTGTCACCTGCTCTTAATCTGTCCATCAACTCGCTTGTCCTCTCTCTTACTCTCCTTCATGGGGGAGCTATGTGCTGATAGTGTTGCACTTTGTTGCTGCACTGTCTTTCTAAATCCTCAATCCGTGCAGCCAGCGTTTGATGTCTCCATCCCTCCTGGTTTCTTCTCTCCTGCGGCCAGTGTCCCTATTGTAAAGATTTTACATCTCCTCCTTGTTGCTCTTCTTCTTACTCACGCCATTTCTATTTAGCGCCCTTTCTTCTCACAACATGTCTTCTTTCTATTCCTCTTTATCTTCCGCTCGTTGTTGTTGCAGCACACAACGCTGCTCCACCCCTCTTTCTGTCCACTCTCCTTATGTTAACCTTCGAGTTTCTATTCCTACGGCTGCCTCCCCTTCCCTCCGCGCTCTTCCCCTCCATCTGATTGCTTGTTAGTTGGTATGCAGGCTTGGACCCCCATTGTGCGTTCTTGCCTGTCAGCACTCTCTTTTTCCATCTACCTCTCCACCTCTCTCTCTCTCTTTTTCCTCTTTCCAGCTCCTAGTGTCCGCTGTTTCCATCACAAAACAGCACAAAGAAAAAGAGAGTGGAGGACAGGGCCTGTTGGGGGAGGATAAATGGATGGAAACAGGAGGAAGAAAAAGAGGATATGGGTTATGGGACAAGGGAATGTTTTCACTTAAAGGAAGAATTAAGAAAGAATATAACACCCCAGGGAGATAAAGGGCAGGAAGAGAGAGGAAAAAGAGAGGAAAATGGGGGAGGGGCTACGGCAACGATAATATATGGATGGAGTTCTATGAAGGTGGAAGCTTGCTAGCAGAATGACAAATGGGTCTCGAGTGACAGAGTATTATATTAAAAAGTAAATTGATATGCAAATGTGGAGTGTGTGGCTTTGGAGGACAGGGATAGCCTGTTGTCCTCACTGAAGTGGAACAGAGAGAGGCAGAGAGAAAGGTGAGAGCCTGGGTGCGATAGTGATATCGCAGTCCATTAAAGTGTGTGTTTTTGCGTGATTGGTGCAGGTGTGTGTACTTTAAATCTGCATGAATGTACAGCTGTGTGTGTGTGCGTGTGGGATGTGTATTTACTGTATGAAACAGCAGAGTATAGTGCAATTGGGTGGCAGCTAAATGGAACAATGATTTCTCCCACAGTGACAGATAGTGTTAACTTCACACTGCAGTACAGCAGCATAAAGAAGCAGCTAGTGGCAATGCAGGAGGACTACCTCATTATAAAGGCTGTTCCAGCTCAAGAGTCTATGAATGCTCATAGTGTGGCATCCAAATCAACAGCAGACAACTAGCCACTCAGCAGGGCTACGTGGTGACCATAACCATGTTTTCTGCCATTTTGGGGTGAATATAAATGCAATCATAACAACATAATGAAATATGTCAATTCCACAACCATATATCCTACAAAATATGCTTATGGACTGTATATACTACTAACTCGCTTTGCCAAATATGTTTTGGAGGAAATATGTTTAGTTGCCTGGATTACAAGCACTGGCAACGTTTTTCCCAATCCAGGAAGCGTGACATTGACTGTATATTCCATATGTTGTTAGGTTAAGGCTAGCCACCTAGCCTAGAGTAAGTGACAAAAAAACAGGAGTCACTCTATTAAAACACTTGGTTAAGGTTAGAGAAAGATCATGTTCTGGTTAAATGTCAACAGCAAATCAGGGTTGACTTTATGAATATTTAACTAAGGCTGCAATCTTTGTCTAAGCTAAACCAAGAGCTTTGAATGCCTAAACATAACCATTACAATGTTAATCATGCTTTAGATGACAGTAGCGGATATCACAGGGACAGTGAATCTTGGAAACAAGATTTTACAAAGAAGCAGCAAATACGCGATTAAAATATTGCTTTAGCCAGCAAAAGGCTAAAGCTTATCCTCCACAGAGCAATGGCTAGATATTGATCAGGAAATCTACTCAATGAGAGAACTGACCTTCCCTTTTGGAGTCAAAGACGATGCTTTAGACAGAAAGTGGGGAAAGTGGATCATTTACATGCAGAACAAGCACCCTAATTGTTTAATCATGGAATAACTGCAAATGAGAATAATGCATATAAATGTGTGATTACCCTATGACAACTATTTGTTCTGTCATGTTGTTTTTGTACTGCTGCCACATGTTGCCAGTTTTAAAAGTGAAAAATGAGAGTATTAAAAAAAAAAAAACCTGTGGCATCGTAAAATGGCTTCCGCATTGTCCTCCTGAGTCCAGTTCCAGAGTCTTTAATAGATGAATTACAGGACAGTTTTAAATCAAATATCCATTTCAAACACACACACACACACACAGACACAGCTGTCGAGGGAAAACAAAAGCCACAGCCATGTCAGGTTTTGTGCCATGTTTAAGACTACAGCGCTAATGATTCATGACACTTCTAACTGGAGAGGAGAAATGAGTCGCTCTGTAATTACTATGGAAATGTGTTCATTTCCCATCAGACACACACGCGCACATATGCAGCCACGCACCCGTGGAGACACACACGCACACTAACACATAGATACACATCCGACAGTGATGGAGACGTGTTCCGAACGTGGGCTTTGGTGTTTTGCAGAGCGTGCACGTGTGTGTGTGTGTCGGTGTGTGTGTGTGTGTGTGTGTGTGTGTGTTCGCCCCCATGGGATTATCACAGTTAGAGCAAAGGTGTGACCCGTGTCCCCATTCCCCATATGTTCTAAACACATGCCCCAAAGCGCTGTGTGTGTGTGTGTGAGTGTGTGTCAAGGGGGTAATGATAGTCCCTTGGTGTTTGACTGGCTTGAGCCCAGCTGATAACCAGGTGGGGCCCAACTCCCCTTTCATAAGAACATTATGCCCCCTCCTCTTTATCCCCAAATACCAGCAACCAGTCTCTTATGTGTGTGTCTGTGTGTCTGTGTGTGTATTCCCAAGACAGCCTATTGATGTCTGGGTTATACCATGCATTCAGCTGTGTAAAATCAACACAAGGATTAAACACCAAATGACTGAGATTTACTGAGCCTAGCGAGACCCCACCTTTCTCTCTCATTCTTAGTCATACCGTTTCTTTTCCACTCAGTATTCCTCTCTTTTATTATTTTTGTCTGCTTTGTCTTTATCTAACTTCTCCTCTGCCCTTCTTCTTCTTTATTAAATCTTTGCTTGCTATGTCTTTCAGTCTCCCTTTGTCCTCTGTCCCCCTCCACTCTGCTTCCTTAAATCACATACAGTCTGTGCTGCTGATTCCCAGTTACTCTTGGCTGCAAGCCCAAATCAATTTATCTTCATGATGGACAGACAGACTGACTGGTTGCTGCTTCACCTGTACAACTCTCAAGGAGGATGGGATAAGAGGGAAAAAAAAGGAGAGGAGAGGAGGCCATGTAGTATTTATGTCGTGCTTAGTACCTCGTTACATGAAACTGCTTTTACATTTTATGTTTTTTGTCCTAAAATGTTTGTGCTGAATTTAAAAGAGCAGTAAATCTCAGAGACAGTGTTATGGGTGATTAGAGCTGTTACACTCTGTTTGAGGCTGAAGCTCGACAAAGTGGAAAGAAAATACGCTGACGCAAACATATGACACTCCAAACATCCCACACACAAAAAACACACACACACTGGCAGCTTCCCCCCTGTGAGGTCTGTAAAACAGAATAAGTTTAACACTTCCTCGCAGCTGGACGGCAGGATTGAGTTGATCAATTCGTCAATATTCTGTCTTGATCGTTGGACTGACCCACGCCGCAGGGTGTGTGCATGTGTGCACAGGGGGGTGGGAAAAGGGCCTAGATGTGTGTGTGTGTTTGTGCGTGGGCCCCATGATAATATTGAAGGCAGTAGTTAACGGCCAGAGGGGTCCATAGATGGGTAAAGAATGGAGTGCTTTATGTATAGATTTGCCTCTATGGGGACATTTATGACACACACACACACACACACACACACACACACTTTCTCCCACTCACTCATTCACTCAACCTCAGGCATAACAGCTTAGAGGGAAGTGTGGAACTGACAGGGAGAAGCAGAGAAAAACAGGAATGGAAATATTTCTTTTGCTCCAGGCTTGTCTTATACAGAGGAGTGGGTGTGCAGAGACAAAAGGAAATATCTAGTTGTTCACAGCTATTGTCTGTGCACAGTGTAGCATGGGATTTTCCTGGAAAATGAATATATTTAATATATCAAACACCTGTGTGCAATTTCACATACACACTCAAGGGTATGTTATCTTCCATATACGTGCTATAAAGCTATATTGTTATCTATGTAGTGGAAAAACAGCCTATACTGTGTATATACTGTAGGTCTATATACAGGATCATAATCCAGTTGTGCATTTTCTTTTTCCAGGCACTGTGGATATATCAAAGCCAAGCAGGATCCTGATGAAGAGAAGATGCAGTTCCAACATGGCCGAGGTAAACAAACAAACACATACACCAATGTCTGTACGGTTGTTGTATGTTTGCTGCTATCAAAAATGGGAATGTTTCTGTTGGTTATCGTGTCATGTACTGAAATTTATGACTGTATTCAGTAACATTATAGCATGATGCAAAACGCAAATGTATTTTGTTTTTGTTTGTCAAACTCAGTAATTTATTCTTAAATGTAAGTTTGTGCTTATGCAAGCCCCTTCACGCACACACAACTTGTCTTTACACCAAACTTCACACCCACCTGCAATGAATCACATCACTGGGTGTACTTATGGATATAAAGAAAAGACAGAACGAATGTGAACACTCCAGGAGCAAAAGCACTCCAAAGTGACAACGCCCTAAAAATCACTATTGGTTTATTCACACACAACAGTCATACTTTGTTTGCATAACTTCAAATGTATCATAAGAGCTGAAACAGTTACAGAACAGCATGCAGCTACAGTACACAAGTCTCCAACATTGTAGCTTTCTCAGCTGAATAAACCACATTGTTTCACACTTTGCTGGCGGAGTGAAGCTCCTTATGGGTTCCTGTTAAAATTGTGAGTCATTTAAACACCATTGCTAACAAAATAGTTATGTGTTCAATTATGTAATAATTTGTAATGTCACTCAAACAGAACACCCACGTTCAAGCTCCCATTTCAACACGCATTCACACTGCTGAAATGTCTGAGTAGGAATCAGTATCGGAAAACCATTTCCCTAGAGCGATCAATACCCTATTAATACTATCAACCTTTTTGAATAAATGTAATACCATACACCCAGCAAATGCTGGCTATACTTCAGTTCATTTAGTTTCATCGTTTTTATTTATCTCTCCCCGTTTCTCCACTTTTCCACTCATGCAGTCAAGCTTCCAGGCAGCAGGACCTACATCCATCCTCACACGTACGAAGACCCCAACCAGGCTGTCAGGGACTTTGCCAAAGAGATCGATGCTTCCAATATTCGCATAGAGAGAGTCATTGGAGCTGGTGAGTTGGCAGTAAAATGTAATGCAGTAGATTACATTAAAAAATCAAAAAAAGAGGAAATCTAACTTGATTGAATTCAAATTTCTTATAATTGTACTGTACTGCGTTACCTGTAAAATTAAATCATTTGGGTTATATAAAAAACATCTGGATGCAATTTAGAGTCAGTATTATATATTTTATAACTTCTGAAAACACAGATAAGAGAGTTCAGATATTCATCAGTTGCACAAGCTCTTATCTTTTGCCAGTAAGTTTCATATAGTTTTATCATGCCTTTTTGTCTGTGTGTGTGTGTGTGTGTGTGTGTGTAGGAGAGTTTGGGGAAGTGTGCAGTGGTCGGCTGCGTGTTCAGGGAAAGAGGGAGATCTACGTGGCCATCAAGAGTCTGAAGGCGGGATACTCTGACAAACAGAGGAGGGACTTCCTGTCTGAGGCCTCCATCATGGGACAGTTTGACCATCCGAACATCATTAGGCTGGAGGGTGTCGTGACAAGATGTGAGTGTTACTTCATCTTTACTTCATCCTGCGTGTGTGGGTGGATGCTGTGTTTGGTTGTTTGTGTAACCGCACACTCTTTTTTTCCTCTCTCTGTATGTGTGCTGTAGTAAGTGTGTGTGTCTGTCACATACCTGTGTGAGATACAGCAGAGCCGTCTATGATGTAAATAAGAGTTGACCCTGGATCAGATAAAAGCTTCCATTACCATGGTAACACACTGATGACGCATGGCGGTGAGCACGTGAACGGCAACTGGCCACCTCTCAAATGGCCACTTGTTTACTTCGCATGATTGTGTTAGGCAATTACAGCGAGTTGTGTGTGTTCATAGACACAGGTCTGGTTCAACAAGATGGCTGATTTGTTATCGCTGGGCCTCGCTCTCTCAATCACACACACTCTCTCTGTCCATGTATCCCTCTTGTCTCATATCCCTATCTCACGCTCCTGCTCTCTCTCTCAGTGTCCATCTAATCTTCTCATTCAATCACTCCCCATTTCTCTCTCTTTTTCTCTTGCTCTCCCTCAGTCAATCCCAGTCTTCTCTCCTGTCCCTCTAGTACTCTCTCTCTCTCTCTCTCTTTGTCTCCCTCACTCAAACTCAGACTACGTCAACACCAAGCCGGGTACATTTGAAAACACAAATCTTTTTGTCTCAGTTTTGGTCCTACGACCACACTAAAGTCACAGGAACAACTTGCTCTGCAGTTTTGGCTGACAGGTTTCTGTTGACGCAATCCACTGGAGATCTTTGCTTAACAGAACTGGGTATCCCCGCCTTGATGACCCAACAGTTATTGCGACCAAAATTGGTTGGTTCTAATAATTAGTGAAACGGCCCAACAATGACAAATGTAGTATTTATGTGACCACGAGCCGCAAAGCCAACCGATAACGTTAGATTTTACATTATAATCACCATTAACATCACAAGTATAAACCATAATTAAGCCATAAATAAGTTTAAAGGTTAAATTGTTTTCTTTTGTCCAAATAAAGCCAACATGTTATATTTCCAACCAGCTCTGTCATACAACTTCCGTCCAGCTTCATTCAGCCTCCATTGGAAAAAATGACTTCCCATCGGCGTAAACTAAGCCTTTTCAAAATGATATCCAAAGTGGATAAATCAGAAAACATAAGAAAGCTTTTCCAAAACTATGTAACGCTGGTCAGGTGTTGTTAGCCATATTTCTGTTGATTTTGCAGTGCAGCAGTGCCTGATTACAGATAGCATTTAGCCTTTTTCCTTTTGTTCAGGAGTTTTAGTGTGGAAACTTTGCATTTATGACCCTAGAGTGGATTTACATCCCTTTCACGCATAAACTGAGTTTTCAAAATTAGCCAGCTTAATGTGGATGCAGTCTCAGACTCTTCCTCTCTTTCCCCTCCCGTTCCTGTTCCTGTTCCTCAGAGCCGCTGCTCTGTTCCTCCTCTGGTCTGACACCTTGTCATGCAGATGTTTGTTAGAGATCTACAGACAAGCAAAAGGAAGAGGGAGACAGTCGCTACAAAGAAACTGAATTGTAAACATGCAGGCAGACAAATAAACCTCCGCTTCCCCCCTCATCTCACTCCCCCCTCTTCCTCTCTCTGTCACACACACACACACAAAGATCTTCAGTCCATCACACACCGGTGCTCAGTGGCACTTAGGCCAACAATAAAAGAGCAAATGCATATGCATAGGCTTTTATCATGAATATTAATAATTCATAAAGTTAATTGGATGTGTTTTTTAGCTTCATGAATATTCAGCAGCATGCATATTAAGATTGAGACCCCACTGCATTTCTTATTCATTTTCTCTCTCTCTCTCTCTCTCTCTCTCTCTCTCTCTCTCTCTCATTGTCTAAATAATGCTTGATGTTAGCTGTGACCTTTGGCTAGCAGGATTAAGGCAGTTTGTAGAAGTACTACAGCAACAAACTAAACTAAATCAAATGTGTGTTTTTTTTATTCTGACAAGCAGACATGTAATTATGGCTCTTTCTTTTTGGTGGCACACAAAGTATTCTGATTTAAAATACCAGAATAAATTCAAGAATTACTGCCAAATCTTAGAAATTTTGTGACAGAGGACAATAGCGGAGTTGACAGCAGAAACAGCTAAATAGCAGAACGTTGGCTTGACAAGCAACTTACTTGAACATAATAAGGTGTTCTTTACTTTGCTGCGCTCAGTGAATATGAAAATATGTTTGTGTGTGTTGTTTTTGTGGTGTATGCGTGTAATGAGGGTCTGTCCACTTTTACATGCCTTCCTTTGTGTCGCTCTTCTCACCTGTCTTCACGGCACATTGAGAAGCTGATAGAGCCCCTCAGAAACAAATCTCACTAGCGGAGCAGTAATTTCACAGGTCACAGCCCAGGGTGTGTATGTGCGAGTGAGGGGGTGAGAGTTGAGATGGGTCAATAATTCCTTCAGGCCTTTTTCTCTAGCACCAGCTGGTCCCTTCACACCGCCCTCAGTCTAATCAGGCAGGCTGACCCTGACTGCTCTGGGCTCAGGTGTGTTGGATTGGTTTGTGTAGGTGTACGTAGTACTAGAATCAGCAGTTGTAGGAGTACTATTGGTTGGAGTAGTACTAGGAGAAATTGCTGTTGTCACAGTTCTGCTGTGGTAGAGGTGGTAGAAGTGTTAGCAGTAGCAGAGGTAGCTGTGGTAGTATAAAGCACTTATGTAGTACGTCGTAGTAATGAGTACCAAAAGTCTTAGTGTGAGGACATCAGACAAGAAATAAGTCTAAAATACGCTTATTTACTGTCTTGTTGAGACTTATATGAGAATACCACTCTTGTATCTATCTGTTAAATATGAAGCTGGAGCCAGGAGACTGTTAGCTTAGCTTAGCATAAAGACTGTAAACAGGGGGGAACAGCTAGCCTGTCTCTGTCTCAATTAATCGATTAGTCAGAAAACAGTGAAAAATGCCGCTAACAATTTCCTACAGCCTAAAGTGACGTTTGTTTTGTCTGACCAGCCCAAACATATTCAGTTTACTGTCATATAAGACAAAGAAAAGCTGCAAATTCTCACATTTCAGAAGCTGGAAAAGGGAATCCTTGGTCATTTTTGCTTGAAAAATGACTTAAACTGGACCAATCTTTTCAGCCCTACAACGTAACAGTATACGAACACACACATAAATGATGCCTATTCTCAAGAACGTGGATGTATTCAGATCAGTCAAATGTAAAGTCTGTAGTGGGAAAAAGTCCAAAAGTCTGCGGTGTCTTATGCTGTTTCATCGTCTACATTTGACTCTTTTCATGCAGAGCTATTATCAAAATACTTAATACAGTAATGGACTAATTGTTTCGACTCTATAGTGTAACAGTAGCCTACAGGAAGCAGTAATGCTTCGTAATACTAGTGGTATAAGTGTTCTTGTTTTTGTTGATGTTGCAATTTCTTGTAACACTGTCAGCATAATAGTAAAAGTACTATTAGTTGCCATAGTAGTAGGAGTAATAAAACCTAGTGGTGGTAGTAGTAGTGGGGGGTAGTGATGGTCAGGAGCGTAGCACAAAATTATGGACCCTGTACATAGGCATTCACTATGAGCCCGTCCCCGCATCCACGGCTACTCATTCCAGTATCTTTGTGGGCCCTTTTCACATGAGGGCCCTGTATACTCAGTCTCCTTTGTCCCCTCAAGTCCTACACCCCTGGTGATGGTGGCAGGCAGTTGTGGTAGTACTTAAAGTTGTAGTGGTATTTATTTTAATTTTGTGCAGTTGTATTTTATATTGGATTTGAGTTGGCGATCTGCGTTTTCCTTTTTTTATTCATTTCTCTCTCTGTGTGTGTAGGTGTGTGCGTGTGTGTTCTCTCTCCGCTTAAAACCTCATAAGCCTTCAGTCCCTGTCGTGTGCCACTCTAATAACCTACTCTGCTGTCTGTCACCTGATTGTTGCTATTGTCATGCTAATTAGAGTGCCACATGCAGAAAAGGAGAAAAAAAAATAGATCTTTCTTTTCTCTATCTGTCTCTCTACACATCAGGAAAGTGCAGCAATCTGCCCTCTCCCCTCCCTCCCTCCTTCCCTCCCCCACTCCATCTTCTTATCTTCCCTTCATCTCCCCCGTCCCTCATTTTATCCATCCGTCCTTTATGTGTTTTACAATCGCTGCAACAATCGGCTCATTTGGAAAACCCTCAATTACCGAGCTCCATATCATCTGCCCACATCGCAGACACATACACAGAGGCCCCCACACACACACACACACAAAATGCTGCTCTACAAAGGTGCTGTTAAAACCGGCAAAACCACACATCTTTTCCACCCGTCTTCTGTTTGAAGAAACCAGTGATTAGTCTTAACTACGTGTCTTTGTGTGGTGAACAATAAGTGTTTCAATGTTTCCTGTCAGAGTGTTTGAAATTATTCAGGGTTTTGAATATGTATGCAGATTTGGAGATTGGACTGCAGGGACAAATGAGGAAGAGGAGAAACGGGAGGGGAACTCAGAGAAAAGGTGACGATGCGGGTGCGGGATGGAGGGAAGGATGGATGAGATAGGATACAAGAGCGAGGAAATGAGAGAGGATGGGGCTTGAGAACAAATGAGGGCAACGGGGGAAGATATGTGGAGAGATTTGAGGAAAAGAGGGGCGGATGGACGAGAGGAGAGATGGCGAGGAGACAAACGCGAGGAAATGAGAGGAGATGAGAAAGCGAAGAGAGGGGAGGAGAGGTGAAGAGAGGAGTGGAGATAAGGTTATTGAGTTTCTGTCTCCCTGTTTCTCCGCACCCCCGCACCCTCACATGGAGCTTCCCAGAACAGAGATCTGTCCTGTGTTAAAAGCATTGTATCACTTAGTTCGGACCCTTAACATTAATCAATACAGCAGTTATTTCATTTTCTCGTTTGTACCTTGGGCCGTCTCATTCAATATCGCGGTAATGCGGCCCACTGGCGCACACACAGATAGCCACTCATAATGTAATTGTCCAGATGTATACAGACTCTATCACTTTCGTTTACACTCACACCAACACACACAGAAATGGCCTCACATAATGTAATTTACCAGATACGCTGTGCATACGCCGTCTTTACCACTTTTATACACACACATACCCCAATTCNCACACACACACACACACACACACACACACGTGAGGCCTAAATGATCCTAGCTTTATCCTGGGGAGAGCAGAGACAACACTTTCTACTTTCACTTAATGAAGAGCCGTAAAAAAGAGCAAACTCCTCTCTGATCCATTCCATAACACACTCCACCTGGCAGAACATCAATAGCCAATCTGCACACACACACACACACACACACACACACACGTGAGGCCTAAATGATCCTAGCTTTATCCTGGGGAGAGCAGAGACAACACTTTCTACTTTCACTTAATGAAGAGCCGTAAAAAAGAGCAAACTCCTCTCTGATCCATTCCATAACACACTCCACCTGGCAGAACATCAATAGCCAATCTGCACACACACACACACACACACACATCCATACACTGGGAGGTGTTTTTAGCTCCGCAAATGGCTGTGTTATTTCTGAAGGCGATGAAAGGCAATAAATTCGAATGAATATGAATGTGATTAGTTAATTACGTGCTTTCAGGAGGAAATTGAGAAGCGCTCGTGAATGTTTGGCGGAGAGGAGCTCCACGACACGTTGGAGAGGCTCCGTCCTGCCAGTGTCTGTGTGTGTGGGTTTGAAATGTGGATGGCAAGTGATGAAGTGAAAGGGATTCATTGTATTGTCGAGTGTGTGTGTATGTGTGTGTGTGTGTGTGTGTTTGTGCTGGCACCTGACAAAAAAAGACGGAACTAGCTAATGTACAGCGTGAGTGCGTGTGGTCGGCTTTATTGGTAACCTCTGTTATCTTTCAGAGTTGCAGGGATAATTCTGTATGGCAGGAGATGATGGCTAATGATAGCAGAGTGTGTGTGTGCGAGTACATGCCAGACTCACATGGTCCTCTAAGCCGGGACAACAGGATGAATGTGTTTCATTGTGCTTCTCTCTTGACTGTATCTAACACCGTGGGCCTGAAGGTAATATTCTCCTTCACTGGTAACATACATGGGCTTACACACACACATGTAGCACACATACAAACACAAGCTCAATGACATAATTGGTTTTTAGAGGTAGGTTTTTATAGCTCTTTTCCATTTCATGGCTGTCTACTTTGTAGAATATGACGTTTGGACGTGCGTATGCCTCTCTGTTCTGTAGGGATACACACAGAATAACATACATGCATTCAAATTCACAGGGTCTATAATCTGAGACACAATTAAGCACACGCTCACAAACACACACACACACACATACATACACACACACACATCTCCTAGGTGGACAGAGGGCTGTAAAGAGTCAGACTTCCTTTCAGTCAGGATCAATCCCATCAACTGTTTTATCCGTTGCTGTGAAAAACACGCACACAAAAGCACACATATGTTCCCCACCTCCGATCAGAGCTGAAATCAGGCGGTCATCATTGTGCCA
>NTHP01000275.1:436923-482929 GCA_003416845.1 Oplegnathus fasciatus
TGTTTGTACTGGTTATACTGGACTGCCTTCCAACTCCCAGCACTCGCTTTCTCTTTCTCTCTCTCTCTCTCTCTCTCTCACACACACACACACACACACACACACACACCATCATTTGCACTGCATATTGTGTGTTTATTCATGATTGGCAAAGCTATAGACTATAGGGGTTTGGCGTCTAGGGAGAACCCTATAAAACAGGGACAACTGCTGTTTTTGGTGTGTGTGCGAGTGTGTGTGTGATTGCAGGTACTTTGTTAATCATTTGTAAGCCCCACCAGATGCCATGCAGGGGACCATAGTGCGCGGGGCCTGTCAGTCAACCACCCCTTCATCACACAAACATGCACACAAACACACACTCATGCAGGTGCAGGTGCATAGCGATCCAGCCACAACCCCCTTCCCCTTGAGGCTGATTAGTATTCATGAGATCTCAGGAGGCCCCCTTATACACACACACACACACACACACATATTCTGGTGGATTGGTCCATTCTAATTATCTTCTGGCGTTTATGGAGAGGGCTGATTAGAAGCTGTCACTGTGACTGATGACGACATGCCATGTTATCCCCCAGAGAGAGGCAGAGAGACAGAGAGGAAGGCTGGTCACAGCTGTGGACTCCACTACTTCTCTGTCCTCGTCTCTTTATAGTTGGTGTCTTTCTTCCTTGTAATTCTGCTCCACTAACAGCTGCCTTGTTATGTGCCTCCGTAGGTAAGCCAGTGATGATCATAACGGAGTTCATGGAAAACGGATCTCTGGACACTTTCCTCAAGGTGAGTCACGGCTCAGCTGGATGGAACACAGCGCTCACATTTCCTCCAAGGTCAGGGCCACAAGTCATTACAAAGGCCATGTGGAAAATGATGTCCCAGCCGTAAAGTGTTTGAAATTGTAGAGTCCGTTCCCCCAAACTGCTGTACTTGAGGGAACATTCTTTTAAAAATATATAAAAGGTACCCGACTTAAATTGTCTTTCATCTCTCAAAGCTGGAGAATTCAATCTATAAAAGTTTTACAAAGTCCACCAAGTTTAGTCGATCAAGGATTTAAGAAGCATCCTTTAAAATCAGCTGATTTCTAATCTGGTTTTGAACCACATTTTCACATGCAGTCACCACATTAAGAGTGTAAAAGATACAGTTTCACACAATCTGAAAAAGGACACATCAGACACTTTTCAATATAAGGCAACACATCTTCACTAAATGTTCCAGTGAACATAGAAGAATAATTGCATTTGTAATTATACATAGTGAGAGTCTTTTATGGGGTGAAATGTTGAGTTTAAGTGACTGAACTAAGTAAAAATCACTATTGTCTTTGCTGGAAGAAACATACCATCAATATACAGTATATACAGTACATGGAGGTAGTGATGGTACTTGTGATATATTTAGTACAGGTACACATACATGGAACTTTCTTTTGTAAGTATGGACAGAGGGGTGAATGAGCACAGAAACCTTCAGATGGATGCGTGGCCTCCTCACACTTTCATCACATGATGTTTGATACAGGGTTTATAAAATGCACTTTGTGTCCATATCCCAGAGCAGAAAACAGCAGCAGACTTCTGACAAATGGGTAATAAAACAAAGAAAGTGTATTGCTTTGTGTGCGACATTGGCTCTGTCAGTGGTTACAACAATGAACAGTTCACTTCAAACGTAATGTAACACCACAAAAGACATATGGTTGTTAAGATTCAAGATAGCAACTGAGAAAAGGATTGAAAATCACCTCTAAAATGCCAAAAAGATTTAAAGGATATAGCTTTATCATGAATGAACAGAGAAATAAAATCAGCATAAATATTTCTAGAGGCATTCATTATGATCAAGTCCTGAAAAAGATCTTTGTAAAGAGGCTGGTTCAAAAGTAAATACCATTTGTAGAGCAGGTGATGGAATACAGAGTTTAAATCCATGCCAGAGTTTTACAAAAATAAGTCCTGCAAAGCAGATTTTACTCAAGGTTATTGTTGAACCTCAGTTGAACAGATTTAAAAATGAAAGGAAGGCTGTGGAGGTATTGCTTTGTTATTAAAATGGACACTATGTCAAGAGTTAGAAGCGCCTGTCACTCAATACATCATTACACAAATTGATGTTTTTTAAAGAATTAGTCCTTCAAGCCATCCTCTGAAACATATCACAAGCCTGCAGACATATTAAGTTTATTTAGCAAATCTACATGTATTTTCTCAAAATTGACAGAAGCTTTAGAAGCATTTCTTAAAATGTCAATTATCTACACAAAAGTCTGGATCTTTATTTAATGGCGGATGCAGAAGACAAGCATATCATGTTTTGATAGATGTGTGATTCATGATTCCTCATGATTCATTCAAAATATGGGGCAGAAGGAGCAAATGTGCAGCATTGATTTAGCCCTGAATTGGGTTTTGCATACACCCAGATGAATAGCTTGTTGCAGCCCTGATGCACCACACATTGAAAGTCCCCCTGATTCATATTCAGAGTTGTTTGTCAGCCAGCAAAATCATTGCAGTGCTCCAAAGCCATTAAGCCTGTGATGATAGGCCCATCGCTAAATAGACACCAATCCCATCAGCAACACTAAAGCAAAATGAAATGAAATCTGACAGATAAAAAATGGCTACGGCATAGTGTCCTGAAACACACACACACACACACACACACACACACACACACGGATACATGCATGTTGTGTGTTACAGTATGTATTGCAATGAGGGCCATAAAGAGTGTCCGCAGTGGCTCAATATAATTATGGAATCAGTTTTATGGGTTTTACAGCTCATCCGTGCTCCTGTCATCCATATGTGTCTTTAATTATGCTGACCACTTCTTAAGCAGCCGTCCCTAAGAAATAACAAAACCACTGTTCTGTCTGTTCCCCTCTTAGTCTCCATGTTGCTACAGCAGCCTCTCTATCCTTTCCCTTATTAAGTTTCTCCTTTTAGTTTTCTAGCAAAAACTTAAGTAATACGCCTGAATTTGCCAAAAAAGTCTCATTTTCCATTGTCACCTGTCTCATCTGTCTCCTTCATCTCCTTGTCTAACCTCTCTGCCCTGCATTTGTCTCCTCTCTCTTTCCCTGCCCTGCCCACCCTTCCTCCTCCTTCCTGGCAACGCAATGTGGTGGGCAGATTGATAGAGGAAGTCTGTAGGTTTGTTAGACAGTCCAATCAATCAGCATCTCACAAAACCACCGGCTAATTAACTTACTCCACAGCTGCCGAGGGAGAGAGAGAGAGAAAAAGAACGATAGAGGGAGGGCAGGGGGTGGGGGTGCACAGATGCAGAAAGATGAAGGAAGATAGATAGATAGATGGAGACTGAAACAAAGTAATACAGAGTTCTCTCTCTCTCTCTCTCTGAGACAGAGACTGAGGAGAGACAGAGATGGATGGAGAGGACAAAGAGACAGAGGGAAGGAGAGATGATGTAAAGGAGAGAGGGTGACTGATAACATGGATGGCTTTTTAACGGGGACCGTTGGCCCAGGGCAGAAATAATTGGCAGAGGAAGGTGAGCTGGACCGTCATCGATCAACAGGCTCCGCTCTCTGCCAAAGACAGCTCAAATCTGAAATCCAGTGAGCTCTGCTTGGGCACACGGTCAGTGTTAGAGAGGAAAGTTTTGTCTGCTCTGTCAGATCCAATCCTCTGCAAGTAGGATTTTTTTTGTGATCCTCCATTGATCCCTGAGAGGAGAAATTCATCTTTTGCTCGCCACCCTCTAGAGAGAGGTCAAAGCACGGGGTTAGCAAGAGTTGGAAGGGATTCAGAGTCTTGCACAGGGACACTTCAGAAGCGAATTGCTGCCATTACAGTTGCTTGAATCCTGGCTTGAACCTTCACTTCCAGCTGAGGCTGTTGAAGCCCCTCCGCCCTAATCACTATGCCACCCTGCTGCAGCTTAATGTCAGCATTTACAATCTGTGCTGTCTCCTTGTCTCTCCCTCCAGAAACACGACGGCCAGTTCACAGTGATCCAGCTGGTTGGCATGCTGCGTGGCATCGCCTCAGGTATGAAGTACCTGTCAGACATGAGCTACGTTCACAGAGACCTGGCAGCTCGAAACATCCTGGTCAACAGCAACCTGGTGTGTAAAGTGTCTGACTTTGGCCTGAGTCGGGTTCTGGAGGACGACCCAGAGGCTGCCTACACTACAAGGGTAAGACACACTTTCACAGGCTGCGGCTGTCATAAATAAATGTTATCTCCAATTGCAGCTCATCCACCCATTGACCTCTACATTGTTAGATTAAGTCCAAATCCAAACCCGACATGCATAAAATAATTTTCAAAAGAAGAGAGCTGACCTAAAAAGGACCTGAGGGAAAGTCAGAGCTGATCCAAAACAGACCCGAGGGTAATCAGACCCGATCCAAAAGGCGGTCGACCCAAACAGACCCAAATAGAGAGAGAACACAGCAGCTAAATGAAGCGCCACAAATTAATAAGCAGCCGAGGCACAACAGGCTGCCATTAATTGTGAATGGGACCTCCCAGAAATAACGTTCTAGTGCTGCCTCGCGATTCAAGACTAAAAAGTTGGACAAAAAGGTGCGATGTGGAGAAGTCGAGAAAGTTGATGCAAATTTCTTCTGACATGGGGAGTGAACCAGTCTTAACTTGTTTTGATTCCCTCAGGAAACAGAACAATGTAAACGCGCTTCAAAACAAATGCGGGAAAAGCTGATCACAGCTGTAAACGGCTTCCCAATTTAATATAATTTTGACAAGCTACCGGGACTCGAAAATGATGCATGAAAACACATCGCTGAGGAAATGAACTACTTTGTTGTTTGCCAGAATAGCAACTGTCCAATCAGAGCTGAATATATAAATTATGCTAAACACACCCAGAAGCTGCAGTCTCACTTATACTCACAAAATTAAATGTGAACATAGGATGAATGCATACACACACACAAACTCCTCCTTCCCCTTCATGTTTTTGCCTATGTATAGTCAAATCAAAAGAAGTCTTTTGTAACATCACCATCCTCTCACAGAGCACAGAGAGAAAGAAGAAACTCAAACGTCAGTGAGTTAAACCACTGCGGAGTAACTCATCTAAAATGCCCACAAGGAGATGGCATTATTCATATTCATAGGAAGTGTTGGGGATGTTATTTTTAATATGGCATTAGCATTGCCCTGGGAGGAGTGTATCAGCCGCTGACTGCTCTATTGCAATCACACACACACTCCCACTGATGTCAGGAGACCTAGATGGAGAGCTGCAGGCATNGGGGGGGGGGGGGAAGAGGCCGAGGCGGAGATGGGGAAGAGACAGAGAGAGAGGAGTGGATATCAAATAAGACTGAGATCGAGGGAGGCGGAGAGAGAGAGAGAGAGAGAGAAAATAAGGGAAGGCAGGGGAAGGATCCAGTGAGAGCAGTTAAGAGAAAAAAAAAAGAGGATGGGGTAGGGGTGGACAGGGGGTGGTGGAAACAAAAGTACAGTTCCAAGTGACTTGGCAGCTTTGTCTTTTATTTGACTTTGACCAAGCAGAGATGGGGAATGCTAGGTGGTGCAGAGGCAGCTGCCGCATGTTAAAAAGCTGAACCGAGCCCTATAGAGGTACGGCGTGTGTGTATGTGCGTGTTAGACAGAGTGAGGGCAGGGGTATCTTACTGCCTAACGTGTCTATACGGTGCGCTTTATGGAATCCTTTTGATCTGTGCATCAACAACAAAGGCAGGAGCAGCATGGAAGACGAAACAAAAAATAAACTGATGGCAAAAGAAAGTCAAGCGCAGGAGTAAACACTGGAGCAAAAGTAACCTAATGCTGTGAGCATATTAGAGAGGAGTGTTTTGTTAAGTTGCTCTGTTTGTTAAACAGTGAGCTTCACTGCAGCCAACATCTTAGAATTTGTTTTGTCAGCTCTACTCTTGATTTATTACGGCGCTTAGTCACAGACGTATTAATAAAACAACGTTTAAATATTTACACCATAGCAGACAGGGTAGAACATCAAGTTCAGGGTGACATATTCAGAATGCCAACAATGTGTTGACTGTGCTGTGAACCATCTCCAGGGAGGGAAGATCCCCATCAGATGGACGGCGCCAGAGGCCATAGCCTACAGGAAGTTCACCTCAGCCAGCGACGTGTGGAGTTACGGTATCGTCATGTGGGAGGTGATTTCATACGGAGAGAGGCCCTACTGGGAGATGTCCAACCAGGATGTGAGTCACAAACTCATACATTGTGTCTTAATAACAGTCACACAAGACTTAAGATGTATTTTTATCTCAATCTTCAGCTCAATTCTTAACTATGAAAATGAATCTTCCTGGACATTTGTATTTCCCTCTCTTGTATTGATCAGAGAACTTGATATTTTACCCTCTTTCCCTGCAGGTGATCAAAGCAATAGACGAGGGGTACCGTCTTCCCGCTCCGATGGACTGTCCTGTGGTGTTGCACCAGCTCATGTTGGACTGCTGGGAGAAGGGACGCAGCGACAGGCCAAAGTTTGGACAGATTGTTACAATCCTGGACAAGCTCATCAGAAACCCTGCTAGCCTCAGAGAGCTGGCCAACAGCTCAGCATGGTCAGTGGGTGACAGCTATAAATTAAAGCTGTGAATTCAACACTCACTCACACACACATGTAGTCTTGAGATACTTGGATTAGATTATAGGACGGTACATGCATTGAAGACATAATCACTGCCTTGGATCTACATTGTAAATCTACTTTGTCAGTTTTGAAAATTGTGCAAAGTAGAAAACGACATTTTCCTCCATAAAGTCACATTCTTATCTTTTCTCAGCAAAGTCATATTTGTCAGTGAAAAGGTATGAATCCAGGGTTGTGGGTTGGCATATCCGTAGTCTCACATTCACTGTAGACGCTTTGCTTCCCTGGTTGTATATCATTATCTTTACATTTACATTTTACACTTCAGGCATTTAGCTGATGTTAAGAACCAGACCAGCATACAGAGTGCGCAACAGAATATGTTTCAGTCGCTTTCAAAGCAGACAGAAGACACTCCAGACACACACACACAAAAAAACCCCAGCCCAACTGAAACGACAACAGAAGCTCAAAAGCACCACTAACAAGGGCCTACACATTGTAGACACAATGAACAATGTGGCCAAAAGAAGAGCCTTAAATGTGTCTCTTATAGACTATGGTATGGCTTTAATTGTGGCATATACAGTACAGCACTGTATGTAAGTGCATATAGTATGTAAGTGCAGATACAATTCGTCCTGCATACGCAAGGTATTAAAGTAAGTTGGAGCATGCAAACGAATAAACACACAGATCCTTTGCAACAATGTATAACAATAGGAAGCAAGCAAACAAGTCAAAGGGTTCCACGAGTAAAGCTGCGTGCACTTGTACTGTGGGGGGGCAGCGAGCGCACCAATCATTAATCATACTTACCCACTAATGGCTGGGTTTAGAGTTTAGGGTTTTCTTTTCACAGTGGATTTGAGTCTGTCAGGCTGCGGTTGTTGCAGAATTAAAGGTATTCTGTCCAAATGCAGATCTAGCACCACGAATGAGCATTAAGTAGCTCTTCAAGTGTGCTGCCGACAGTTTTTATTATTATGAATGCCCTAACAAGAGTTAGATTTAATAACGGTTCCAAGGACATATAATTGTCCTCAGCACCAGTTAGAAACTGTTATTTAGCCACTCAACAGGACAACATTTCATTGAGTTATGAGTGTGCTTTGTATCCCAGCAGGGAGGACCCGTCCACCCCAGAGTTCAGTGTGAGCACAGTGGATGAGTGGTTGGAGGCCATCAAGATGGGCCAGTATAAGGAGAACTTTTCCAGTTCTGGATATGTCAGCTTGGACTCAGTCCTCTACATCAGTGTCAGGTACAGACGGCTGGTGACTCATCCCAGTTAAATGAAACACTCAAAAGGTCAACATTGTCAGTAAAAGACGTTTTATATTCCACTTGAGTGTCATTTGAAATTAAAGAAGGGGATTTACACAAGTATCTTGGACATGAAACCTCTGCAGCTGCTTGGCATTTGAAGGACAATGTAGATTTTTTTTCTTCTAAAAGTGTCATAATAAATTATATATTTGTCTGCATTTTTTTCTGTCTTTCCCTGTAGTGAATTGGCTAAGATGGGTGTGACTCTGGCCGGCCACCAGAAGAAGATTTTGTCCAGCGTGCAGAGCCTGCAGACCCAGGGGACGCACGTCCAAGTATAACAGTTTCCACATAAACACATAGTGAGACAGAGCCAAAATGGATGCTCCTGTGAAGAGTTTCTCCACTGAAATGGAGTTGTAATGGATACTCTGTGCTCGGGCCTCCATTGATTTTGAGATACACTGAGATGGAGACAACATGGACGCTTGACTCCTTCACCCTCTCGCAGTTTCACCATTCTTCCCATCCTCGATGGGCACTACCGGCTTTAGCACTCAGAGTCCCAGCAACACAACCACCATTATGGAGCAACAGAGAGACACATGTCCAACAGCAAGGCCACATCTAGAGCATCCCAGACCATTTCACATCATATCAGCTCAACAAAAGAAGAAAAAAAAGATTTTTAACAAAAGAAATGACAAAAAAAAACAAAAAAACAAATTAGATAATAATTATCATCACTGTCTGTGAGGTGTACAGTTGGTTTTTACTGTCATTTTGGTTCTGTTTTGAGTTTTCACCTTGAAGAGTTTAAAAAGGGTCAGAAGATATGTATATGTGTAGATATATGTTTATATGGGCTGTGTGTCCCACAACCGTAGAGATGGACCTAACGTTTGTATTGGTGGTGAGGTTTATATCGCTCAACCTTAATAGGAGTTATTACCTAGTACATGTATGGCCCCTCCCATTGCTCTCTGCATACAGAAAGCCAATGAATGAGCCGAGATTCTGAATGACATGAATGTGTGGGGTAAGGGGAACAGAAAACCTGGACCTTTAGAGATAGAGAGGGATGTAGATTTTGCTAGCTCATGTAGGATGGAAGTATGATTCATTTAAATAGTGTATTTGACCAGGACAAGGGCTTCCCTAGCGATTGCTCTCAGACACACTTCCATAGCAACTAGACCCAGTGCACGTTTGCTAGTCTGCTTGCACTTATGATGTAACTGAGTGCAAAGAAACAGCAGAAACTGCTTAAAGTGCAGTTAGCACAGAGAAATTTTTACTCTTCCATAACTGACTGTCTATTCCAAACAGCATCGTCTGTTCAGCTGTTACAGTATGATGTTGTTGGGAATATTTCAGGCCAAGCGTTTGCCTTCCCATGTTTCAGGTGTGTTAAGAAAGTTATAGTGTTTTGTGTGGAGGAAAGGTGATGCCAAGGTCATGATAGAGTTGACACTGTTAAGAACGTGTAACTTGTTTTTCCAGTGTTGTGCCATGTACAGTAACCTTGAAATGTTCATCTGGGCAACATACCACCATTCTTACTATGCTCTGTCCTTCAATCAGTTCCTATGGCTGGATGGGAACACAAGGCCATTCACAATAATTACAGCGTTTTTCCCAAATAGTCTGCTTGATGAAAAGGAGCATTTGAATGGACCTTTTTTTTTTTCAGGAAGATGAAATGTATACAGTGTTGATTTTCAGCTGTGCCATCACAAGAGGGTAAATTTTACTTAAAAGAAGATGATTTGTGTCTTGTACTGTCTCACTTTCTTGTTATCAGTCATGCAAACCTATTTCAGGCATCCCTAGTTTCAAACCAATACCCTTAAGGTAAATTTACAAAACAATGTTTACAGCAAAAAGCAAATAAATTGCATTGTTGGTTTGTCTTTATCAGAAGGAAACAGCTGCTTATCACATTAATTACAAGGTTAGATATGATGGGACCCTCTTTGTGTGCACTGCATTAATGGCACTGAACCTGCTTTAGTGTATTCCAAAACCCAGTTTTAATATATGTGGTATTCTATAGGACCAACAGTGGCATAAAGTACAGTATATATGATTGTATCATAGTGTAAAATATGTACAGTGTTGATTTCCAATGTTAGAATGTTTGTAATGATAACAATGATGATGATGACTATGATGTACTTTTATTGTGAAAAAGAGATTTCTGAAGTACTCGTTCAGCGGCGGGTCATACAGGAGAAAAGTGAAGGGAGGTGATTCGTTGGTCTGAACAAAGGAATGTAGCATGGTGCGAAGCTTCAGCTTTGATTGACAGGTGACAGTGACTGCAGTTTCTACCATAGTGTTAGAATGAGTAGAATGGACTTTCCTTATTGATACACTGGCTTAATTTGCAAACTTCCCTTAAACAGTAATTACGTGCACTTTTAATGCCTGTGTCCGCCCACAACACAACCTGTAAAAATGCTTGTTTGGGTGAGCAAAGGATGGGAGGAGGGAGGTTGAGATAAAAGAAGTCTTCATATCAAATTTCTATCCAATGACATCACAAATTGAACAATTGCTAAACCCCTCCCCCTAGCAGAAATTGTCCAATCATAGCTTAGCAACCATAACCAGGCAAGCTTTGCATTTTTCCACATGCTGAAGTTATTCGCATATAGTTAGACCATTACTCTGTATTTAAAGAGTTTGGAGGGTGGTGACTTTATTCAGCCTTTCCTAAGCCCAGAATACAAGAGTAAAAGTGTAAGTAATGGATTAAACTGTGCTTTTGTCTGCTCTAACATAAGATGCAATTGTTAGCATTTCGGGCTAACTAGCCAACCACTTACAGTCGTAATTGAGCATTACTTCCAAGGCTAAGGTGCACATCATTAATTCACTAGGTTACATTTGTTTGTGGGGTTACAGGAGTTACGAAAATAAAAGCACCGTTCACAACTAGCTCATACACTGTGTTGTATTTCCTCACTGAGCTGAAGCCGCTCTTGGATGGTATCAGAGTTTAGGCTAACATTAGCAGTTCTTTATTGGATTTGGGGGAGTTTACACTCCAGCAACCCTAGCCAACATTACCCGAGATAGTGTTCGTCCACTACTTGGCCGCACAATAAGGTGTTTTATACTTGTGCTTTTTCTGTCCTACTGTTTCAGAATTGGTCAAATAATGTCATGTAAAATGTGTTTAAATACATAAGGCATACAAACGTGTTAAGCTAAAAAAACATAATTCAGAGACTGAATACTGTTTTCCAAACCACTGCTGTCTTGTAAAATATGCCACACACAAAAATGCGACACAATTCGGAGAGCCAGAAAATGTTAGTACATTCTACTCTTGCTAACTCTATGATTTCACTCTAGCGGACTACCCTTGACCGCTGGCCTTTTAGATGCCTTATTTACTGAGCTATTGTTCTTTTCTGTTGCCCTATAGAGGCGATATTAAGAGTAAAGTGTATGTACAGGTAGTATTTATCTGTGTTCTTAAGATGACCTCACATCAACACCCTGGTTTTGTAACAGCCCAGAGACCTCTTCCAACAGCACCCTCACTTTGATTCCTCTAGGCAGAACAAAGTCGTTTTGTTCTGAAAATGTTATAATAAATCTTAAAGCCAATGACATGTAAAGCTGATAGAGAAATCAGACAGAATTGTTCTTATTTATTTGAGTCGTAAGATATCGGTTGATCAAAAAGAAATGCAGATTATGGTTAGCTTACACTTTGATAGGCTATATCTAGTTGCAAAACAACAGTATATTAATGTGCAAAATCCCTCATGCAATGTCAGGATTAGAAAAGCATCATTTTAAGTGTCACCCAAAAAATATGGGTACATTGTGACAATGTCCTCCCTTTTTACAAGCTTATTCAACACTCCCACTTTAGATATTTTAAAAAATACAGAAGTCATACCCACACTTCGATTTCAAATCTCAAAATCCAAGGTTTGTGTCACTATTCACCCCATCAACGTTAGCTGAGTGGGTTGGTTTGTTTGAGCTAAAATACAGTGTTTGTCCTCCATTCCCCACCAGTTCTGTATTGTAAATGTTCATGAGTGATTCTCATTGGAGACTTTCAGCTCTCTGTCTCTTTCTCTCCTCCTCTCTCTCTCTCTCTCTCTCTCTCTCTTTCTTTCTTTGGCCACCGTACAATGCTAATTTGTCCCCATGCCAGTTTCCTCTGCGTTGCTTGTTGTAAAGGGTGTAGGCATTCTAATGTCTTTCATGTTGCTGTAATAAATATGCTAATATTTCTAATTTCTCACCTGAAGCCTGCAGTGTCTTTTTCTTTCACACATTCTCTGCCTTTTTCTTTCTTTCTGTCTCCCTCTCTCAGACACACACATGTACACACAAGAAATATTTGGACTTGCGGAATATGACGGTAGAAAATTCAAAGTGCCTCTACATAAGTGTTATGAGGCCCTCGCTTAATTATTTTTTGCTGTGTAACAACGCCTGAAGGTATCAAATTTTGTTTTGGTGAGCGTCTGACCGGTGTTGCCAAAAATTAGTGCATGACTGGGAAATTCAAGGGTAGTCTCATTTGTCCCCGGCTCTGCTCTAATGGTGATAGCGGTGGTGAAATTCCATCATAACATTCTTGAATGGCAAAATATGGCCATCCTGCAACCACATCTTCATTATCAGTGTGTGTGTGTGTGTTCCTTACTGAGAGATAATTCTGTCTCGGGGGAGGGGGAAGGTCAGCGACTCCTGGCCTTGGTTAACCCCTTAATGCACTGGCCCAGTTGCTGTCACTCTATGTTACCGCCATTACACCTCATTTAGCCCATCATATTAGACTCCATATTCCCCTATCGCTCGCTCCCCGCATCTCTTTCTCACACACACACACACACACACACACAGCTAGACATACAAAATATTCAGGGCCTGTTCTCCATTTCCTCAGTGTCTATCTCCTCCCACTGCCCTCCTCTTAATCTTTCTGCTGGCCTTGTGCATCCCCATTTTTTCTCCCCTTTCCCATCCATCCTGTGCAGACAGACAGAGAGGTTCTGGCTAGTTCTCTGACCTCGACTACCCCATTATCTCCCCTCTCCTTGCTTTTTCCTCTTCTCATAGCTTTCTAATTTCCCCTGCCTCCATCCATCTATCCATCCACCCATCCATCCAAAAGTTTTCTCCACATGCAGCCCTCTCTTTGAGGTCCATTGCCTGTTTCTGTCTCACTGCTACTTTCCTTTTGCCATTAAAGGCCAATCCATAACTTTGGGCTTTTTGTCTCCAGGTGTCTCAATAGGGAGAATGTCATCGCACGTATTTACTTTGGATAACATGGAGGCTACTGGGAGCCGAAGGCTTAGGCGATTGATTCATCAGGCAGCTGCTATTGGCATCATGTGAAAAGGTCAGGTGTCCCTATGGAGAACACTTTAAAAGGCCATTGGTGACTGATGAGCCTGTCATGTTTGTATCATATACATGCACAAGCACTCCGTCTCTCACTCTCTATCTCTGCCTTTCTCTCTGCTCCTCTTCTCTGCACTCTCTCTCCACAACACACA
Organism: Oplegnathus fasciatus; assembly: GCA_003416845.1. Lineage (NCBI taxonomy): Eukaryota > Metazoa > Chordata > Actinopteri > Centrarchiformes > Oplegnathidae > Oplegnathus > Oplegnathus fasciatus. The sequence goes on from NTHP01000275.1 coordinate 450,331, forward strand.
CTCTCTCTCTCTCTCTCTCCCATGGGAATGGTAATTGGGCCCCTCTGTCATGCTGTCAGGTGTGGGTTTGAGTGTCCCCTCATGTGCAACAGAAGACATTAAAATAACACAAGAGACCAAACAGCCATAGATCCACCATGACCTCTGCAGGGTCAGCCATATGTGTACGTGTGTGTGTGCGAGTGTGTGTGTCCATAGATGTGTGAATGTTACATCTGTGTGTTCGTAATGCTTGTGAGACCAAAACAGATGCTCATGCGTGAGTGAGTAAGCGGTGTGAGTATCAAAAAGGGAGACAAAAAGAAAGAAGTAGATCAAATCTGAACCAGAGGAAAGATTTCATCAGTCATTGGTTAAATTTGCTGAAGTTCCTGCTTTGTCGCTCTTGATTGCATTGCGTGTGTCCTCTCTAATCAAATATGGCCGAGTTCAGACGGGCTCAGTGCTTCGCGGTCCGCACACACACATGCACACATCAGTGCTCTTCTGTCTCATGAGGTTTTAGTTTGCTATCAAAGCGATTTCCTGTCTCAAATTTTCATCAGTAATCAAAGTTCCTGATTGAATTTGAAAAGTGAGCCCAGCTCTATAAATCACATTACATGCCTCACTCCCATCATGCCTGCTCTCATCAGCCACAGGAATGAGACGCCACCCTGGGTGTATGTCTGCGTCATGGTCTCTGTGTATGTGTGTGTTCTTGTGCATGCAGTGGAACAGGAAAATGGATGTTGACAGAGCTGTGATTTGATCCATGCAATTTTTTGTCAGGACAGATAATACAAAAAGGAGAGAAGAATGGTGACACTACAGTTAAGATAACACACCTGGGTCTGATTGCATGAGGATTGCATTATTACAGATCAAATACAGACCAGATACGAATCACTGATAAAGTCAGCTAAAGTGAATTTGGTGAAAAAGGCTCTGAAATGCTTTTGTTGTTGGCATGGATAGATTACTGAATGGGCCTACCTGGCACAGGCCCAGGGGTCCAGGGGGTCAGGGGCCCCCAACCAAATCCAATCCAACAGTTGTTTTTCTTAATTTTTTTCCTTCATATTTCCCTTTTTTTCCTTCATAGACCACAGTAACATTTCATTAAAATACAGTAACATTAGTAAAGCCATTTAAATTTAAAGTTTGACAGCAGGTAGCTCTGCTTTAAGAAAACAGATCCTGCATCTTCTGCTTTCTTCAGTGGTGACCTATGATATTTTCTATAGCATGCGGTATTTGTGTAGTATTTAGTATAATATGTGTGCAGAAGAAAGTCAGTGTGGTTCTGCTGTGGCAGGAAACTCAGCCAGAGAGTCTCTCTTTATCTCCATGTAAAGTAATACTGAAGTTCAGGTGCAGTTTTTCAATCAACAGCAGCACCTGAAAGTTCTGGTTCATCTGCAAAATGTCACTGAAACAGACACAAAACAACTACAAAGAGATGCAAAGCAACTACAAAGAGACTCAAAAAGACTACAAAGAGATGCAAAACGACTAAAAAAGAGACGCAAAACGACTACAAAGAGACTCAGAATGACTAAAAAGATGCAAGATGACTACAAAGAGACACAACACAACTAAAAAGAGACATGGGCCCATTGTCTCATAATCCGTCCATGGTTGTTGGCACCAAATAAGCTAAAAACTGTAGTATTTCCAAGTACTGTTTGACCCAAGTGAAATAGGTAACCTGAAAAAGAGCATCAGCAAGAATACCGCCTTTATTGGACAGCTGTCACCGCCTAAAATTAGTAACAGATTTCAAAATGGAGCAGAAGCAGACAGAGGATGAACAGAATAAGAGGAGAGGAGAATAAATGGCGTTTGAGTTTGAAAAAAAAAGGTGAAGAAAAACTTGGAGGGGTTTGGAGGGACTGAGATAATATTGACCACATAATCCCTTACAGATGTGGAAATCACTATTAAATGCCTTGCAGACATGACATGCTGAACTGCTATTGGATGACTCAAGAGGGTCTCTGACCAAAGACAAACTTGCTCTTGCTCAAATGCTCTCTGTCGACGGAGAAAAGATGATGAAAATCTAAATTTAGAGCAAACGTTGCAAGACCACATCTGCTGGTCTATAAATTACACAAACAGATACACACAGGCTGTATACCTTTCCAGGGCTCAGTAACTCATATGGGGTGATAGTGTCTATAGAAGTCTTATTTATTTAAGCGTAAACATTCTGCTAATCTCCTCCTACTCAGAGATGTACAGGCCTAGTTCTGCCCCTCTGTGAAATCTCATTATGAACCCTGTGTGTGACAGCTGATTGCAGTATGTTGCATGATTTCCTGCGCCTGTCGCCTGTGTGCGTACATGTGTATGTGTGGAGGAGAGACATGAGTGTTCTTTTGTACACACCACGTGTTTACGTGTGTTTCCTATCCTGTGTAATCAAACACAGCTCTTCAAGTGCCATCAATCAAGCTTTGATGTTACGGGGAAGAGCCTAGAAACCGCAGCAACCCCCTCTATGAGCTGAGGCTGAGCTAGGGGAAGCTGCTTTAGTGTTGGTGGATCCATAGGAAATGTTTTCTAAAACAAATAGAGGTGTAGAAGCTCAGGGGCCTGCAGCTCACTATCTACATTATGTAGCCCATCAGAAACGTGGTTATTTCGGGGCACTGTGTAATGTCTTGGCTGGTGAAAATACAGACTTCCGTGGTTTACATCTACACAGTTTTTAACATCAAAGCATCAACACAGTATGGTTCTACTCTGAGCATCGGCCTACATACTCACACCCCTTTCATCATCCCATTCTTTCTCTTCATCATCTGCTACTTTTCTCTTGCTTTGTTTGTCATCTGTGGACATGAAGCTATGAGGTTGCATCCACGACATCTTATACAGTAGAACAATTGTAGTAGACATAAATATAGATCTAATATATACACAATAGCATATAGATTTTTTGGATAGTAGAATAACTGTGCAATTGTTATAGGTAAAAATAATCTTTTTGTAGATAGGTTGTAAGTTGTCTGGTATGAATGCATTTATATAGTGCTTTACAATATGCTTCTCATTCCCCCACACACCCACACTACTATTTCCAAAGTCAAGAATTCACTTAACATTATCTTTCTGAATTCTGAAATACATATATTGAAAATGCAAATTAAATGAGGTCATACCCATAAAACTTTCTTCACCAAGAAGAATCATTATCTTTGGAAGAACGCCCCATTTTTTGCAGCTGTGATGCCTCAAAGGAGATTTGGTTGGTCACTATGTTAAGTTATTCCAAAGATATGGGGTGGTCTCTTAATTTTTTCCAGAATTGTGAATGGAAAGTGGTGGGTTGGAATGACTTAAAAGTGAACATCATTAGACTTGGAAAAACTGTGCCACTATAAGTTGAAACAGTTTTTTAATGAAATAGTAGAAATGGCTCCATATTGTGGTATTATTCTGGCTACGTCTAGAGCATGGACTGCTACTAAAAAAACAGGCACATACGGTCATCTCCTGGTCTTCTTTTTACTATTATAAGACCACCTTTTATGCTGCCTTCCCTCCTGCATCTACTACTCCTCTTCCTGCAGCCTGTTTGTCATCTACATAATGGTTGCCATTGACAAAATTGACAGCCTCGGAGGATTTAACTAGTGGCATAAGAGAAAACAGAGCATGGGTGAGTGGTGCTGTTGGTTGTGTGCATGGGTGTGTTTGGGAAATTACAGGGTATGAGTAAGGAAATGGAAAGAATACAGAGTGCGTCAAAATGATGCAAAACTGGACTCGTATCGAAAAAATCCACTCATATATAACAAGTGGCCAACACTGACTGAAATGATTAGAGGAGGACAAAATTAGGGATCAACCAGCATGTGTGACTGGCTCGTCAATGAGTTGAAGTTGATGAGAAGGATTTTTGGTGGTCAAGGGTCAAAAACCTAACCGAGACATTTGGCTCTTCATATGCGTTTCTATTGGACCATCTGTGGCACTTGTAAATATTTATTTGGATTCAAACAGTTAGGTTCATTTGTTCATTTCTTATTGACTTCTATTCCAAAATGACCTTAGGAAATGAAATGATTACATCTGTCGTTAGGTGAAAAACATTTAAATGTTGGTTCAGGAAGAAGACACTCTATAAACATGATAACCGTGTATTCTTTAGTTTCTCCAGTGGGTTTTTGAAAGATTTTCATATCACAAGGGCAACAGAATAATTAGCCGGTCCGTCGGTCAGTCCACCACTTTGGTCCAGACTGAAATATCCCCTGACTTTTCCTCTGGCGTAATCACCACGTCAAAATCTTAATTTGTCCAATACTTTGGTTTATGACTAAATACTTGCTAGACTAATGACATTCCCATCAGCCTCAGCTGTACTTTTTGTTCAGTGTTAATTAGCAAAGTTAGCATGCTAACACACTAAGCAAAGATGGTGAAGATGGTGAACATCATACCTGCTAAATATCAGCATGTTAGCATTGTCATTGTTAGCATGTTGACTTTGACACGTAGCACAAAGTATCACTGTGCCTAGGTACTGCCCCACAGAGGGGCTAGCATGGCTGTAGTCTCGTTTTCATGCAATGCACTACTGTCATGCATGCAGGACCGTGTGATCCATCAACTAAAGTTATAATAAACTCAAAAATAGTTGCATAAAGTAGTTTTTATAGGTTGTTTTTTTTAAAGAAATATTGACATAGACTTGCTTGGGGAGAAGCAAAGAAAACAAACATTGGAAGTATACAGAGAACACCAACAGGACAGCCAAATTACAAGTTTAAGAGAAAAAAACAGTTGGTGGGTTTTTGTAGTGTAAAACCACAATCACATGGTTTGTAAAATGTCACGGAAAACTAACAGCAACTTTGGAGGCGCACCAACATATGCACACACACGAACACACTATCCATAACCACATGCAGTAAGCACACACACTGTGATAGTTGATGTTTGACCACACAAGATGGGATACTAAAACAGTGTGCAAGTGCTGACTCAAACTCTACTTGTGGTCTATTCACAAAGAATAAAAAACATTCAAGCCTTTCTTTCTGTCTATATCTTTGTCAGACTCTGTGTGATATGAATGTTTATTGTCTATGCCATTACAACAGAGCAATTGTTTGTGCGTGCGTGGTTATGTGCACACACACGTACAAAACACAAATACAGAGCTAAGGGTAGACAGTTGAGGCTCTAAATCAGCCACGTGCTTACTAACAGAGGTTTGACCCAAATAACAGTGTAATTTATGAAGGCTTTTAGGCTCCCAGGCAGCCATGGAAATAGAACAGAGAATAATGTGAGTCTGACCGTAGCTACATCACTTCAGTTTATGTCCTAGTCTTTTACTAGGACACACGTCCGCGGTTCTTAATGATACAGAGACAGTAAACACAATGTTAATGGACACTGGGTTTACAAAGATGTGCTCAGCTGCAAATGCACAGCAGTGCGCACAATTATGGACATGCTCACAAGCGAGAATACTAAACAGGTGCAGGTACTGACAGGCAAGATTATAAACAGAGATGCAATCAGAAGTGGAGGCAGTACAGTAAATGAGGGAGATATAGTCATAGAGGCAGTGAGAAATGTGTGAGAGATGGATGGATGGAGAGGGAGGGACAGACTGAAGCAGAGAGATCATTAGTACCCCACTGTAGGGCTCTGGCCCCAGGCAGGGTTAGAGGCTGAAATGGACTGTTAGCAGCTGCTGGAGAAGATGACATCTCAGGCGGACCCAAAGGACGAGTTAAGACATCCCAAGCACTCATATAGCTCTGTGTGTAGGTGTGTGTGCCTGTGCCTGCATGCATATAATCCTGTGTGCTATCCTCCTGTGCTGTAGTGGGTCATTTGCCTCAGTGTTTGAAGTGGAGATGCAGCTCAGAGGATCAGGCTCCTGTCACGGCTCCAAAGATCAGAGCACAGAGCACCAGGATGCCATCAGAGAGGAGGAGAGGGCAAAGACAGACAAATGAGATGACAAGACCTTTCCCACACAAGCTTTCTTTTCTTTCTCAGACTGTGTCCACACTATATCTTAGCACACCGTTTATGCACGAAAACGACGTGCATCAAGCACACTTTCACTTTTTGTTAATGATCTCCGTCTATACCTAAACAAAGAACACCATAAACAGTGGACACCTAAACAATAGGAAGACGGCTAAACCCTTTCTCTTTCAGGCTGGCAAACCACATCGCAGCCAACATGTGGTGAGGAGTGGGACAGACGCAGTCCTGTTACTGTGTCACAGATGGTTAAACCTCCATTCTGTCCCCTCCTGCTAACCTTAACTTATACAATGTCTTAATGGAGCTAAACCCATGAATTACAGCGATGGTTAATATGTAGCATTTGTGAGCCTAAACCAAATCACTATTTTGTGCTGTTGTGTTCAGTTGTTTGACAACAGAATCAGAAAAATGTGCAAAAAGTAACCCAAAAAAAAAGTAAGACATTTTAGAATCGCCAACTTGTCTTTTATTAAAAATATAAATGCAGGTTAAACCAACAGCTGCGTTCGATCGGTTAAGATTGACATTAAAATGAGTGATCAGAGAGAGGGTTAGAGGTAACAAGAACAGGCTCGCGTGATCATTTTCCAAAAGCTCTATTTTCTTCCTCCACACTTAAATGCAAGGCCACTGTTTTCAGATTCATCCCGTCCAGTCTGGAGGCCAAAACAGAGGGAAAGAATTGTGTACTCTGGAGGTATACTCAGAGAGGCAAACCGATGCTTTTCTCTTTGCTTTTCTCACACACTCGGTCCATTGATAGAGAGTCGTGAGAATCAGGGAAACGAGCAGTACGTCAGTAATGACATTACACTGCTCTTTTTTCCATTTGATACACAGTCAGATGATTTACTTAATGCCGCCCGTAGGCTCATGACAGACAAGAAGAACTGAGAGCAAAAGGGGAAAAAGCAGGAGTGGTGAAGAGAGAGAGAGAGAGAGAGAGAGAGGAGAGCCAATTTGTGCGTTCACATGTTTTTCTCAGACTTATCATCACGCAAATTAGGTCCTGCTTTCTGCTGATAAGGTCAGCTGTCAGTCTAGACTCATTTAAAGGAGTGGATATGCACGAACAGACACATACGCTGCCGTGCGCACAAACTGATTTTTAAGCTGATTTTGCATCGTTAGGACACTTACAGTACATACACACATACATAAACACATTTGTGCATGTTTTACGTAATGACAGCATACTCCCACACTCTGGAAAGCTCTGCATAAAAAAAATGCACAAGACACACTTCTTTCTTGCCTTTCTTTGGATTCAATTTCATAGTCTTGTATTCTAAAAATCCCCCACTTGTAATCTTCCAGTCATAAGCTCATGAGTCATAAACTATAAATTCAATTGCACGTTACGATCCACCCCTATGGAATCACCCGTCTGAATTGTGCAGTGCAACAATGCCACTAACAGCCAAGTGTCTTCTGTGTTCCCATATGCAGGTGCCAGGCCCTGTCATTCTGACATATTCATTCTGACGATGGCAAAGAGGGCGCATAAAAGGTATTGCCAAAAGCTGAGTGTTTGTTAAATGAAGATGAATGGGATGGTTTGGATTGAAGGTGATATTTTATTTAGGATCAGACGTTCCCTGTTTGGTAATGCAACAGCCACTCTCGCAACAACATGACAGCCCCGGGAAATGGATATTGATTAGAAAAGGTTGATGCTTTTTTCCCCCCCTCGTTTTTTTTTCTTACGCTCCCTCCACCTCTCCCCTCTCTCTCTCTCTCTTGCTGTTTTGCTCTTTTTAATACTCTCCCTCCCTCTATAGCTGTCTCACAATTTCCCTCCTTCTTCTCCGTCTCTCTCTGTCTGTTGTCAAGCCATAATGTGTGATGTGCTATAAAGCGTGATGGATGGTTAGAGCAGATTTTAGGGCCCCGCAGCTGAAGCTGGGGTGAGGACACCTGATCAAATTTCAGTCATGTACGTGCTGTTTTGTGTGCGTGTGTCTGAGTATATGAGCCAGTAAGAGCAGAAAGAATAGAGAGAGATCTGTCTATGTATATGAGAAAGAGAGTTTTGCAACACCAAAGCCTGAAGATGAAATGGCCCTCAAGACAATTAATTCAATAAAATGACAGAACAGTGTGAATATCTGCTGTGGCTCAACTTGTGGATCATCTAACAGCTAAAACTACAGAAAAAAACAGCCATGTTCTCTTACACAAAGGAAGGAATTATATCATTTTTGAGCCTGTAAGACAACAGCAAGAGACGGCTTTGTTCATTAAATAGTATCAATCCATAACTAACAATTGAAAAGGAAAATCAATGCGTGTGTACACGTTTCTCCCTCCCTCTGTCTCCCTGTGTGTACTGTACTGCATGTGTATGTGTTCAATATGCCCACCTGCTGATGCGTAGGCTCACAGTCAACACTTGTTCAGCAGATGTATAGCTGTGTACTATTATACAGTACTGTCCTACACACTCACATAGACACACACACTTGTTTTTGTCTCTTGGGACTGACTTACATTCATTCCCTGGAGTCTTACCTAACGTTAACCATAACCCGTTAAACCCCAACCATTTCTTTAACTTGATACCTTTAACCCTGACCTTAAACCTGCAACGACCGATCAACTGATTAGCCACTTGGGGGCATCAAACTTGTTAGCAAACAGTTGCCTACGTACACATCAAGCTGACACAGAGCAACATTAGCATTCATTTGGAGTCGTGTTTCTGGACACCTGATGAATGTAAGTCCAATATTCACTCTCCTTTTAGCTCTGTTTTGGGTCTCCACCAACTCCAGAGAAAAATATCCGTCTCTTTAGTTGCTAAATGCTCCACTATCTTCACGACACTAACTGGTTGAGGGTGTTATCAGTGCTGTTTTGCTGAAAATAGTTCCCTGATGCTGCAGACGACATTGATAAGAGCAGTGAGTGAGAGAATTAATCAGAACAGAAACGATTTAGCATCATTATTCTGGTTTGTTGGCCTGCAGCTTTACTTATAGCTGAGGGGAACTGCAGAGTTGGGTGATAATGCTCTGTGGGTTCAGCACTACGAGTGACCCCTTTCACAAATAAGTAGTCAAGTGATCCATTGTTAATATAAAAATATTGATTATAGCAGCTTTAACTTAATACCAAGTGTTAACCATAAAATGTAATGGTTTATCCTGTGGGGACCAGCTTTTTGTCCCTAAATTAGAGGTAATGCTCCTTAATGGGACTGTGTTAACAGATTTTTGTCCCCACAAGGTGATTAATACAAGTACAAACACACTCAAAGACACAAAAACAGAGAAAGCGAACGCGTGAAGAGGATATGTTGTGTTTGTGAACAATGGTGTAATCTGCAGTAGGTGGTGACATCATTAAAATTCCAGACACACACGTACCACCCCCAGTGTACCTGCACACCACACATAGACAACACAACAGTCTCTCTCTCACACACTCACACACACTTCTCTGGCATTATCTCCTGTGCCCATACACGCTCATTACCATTCAGCTCTGATCCCTGATGATAACCTCTCCTGGGCAGACGCAGCCACATGGTGACCAGCATTATGCCTTTTGACAAGTCCAATTAATACAGACCTAACGACAGTGATCGATAGCATTGATTAAACATGGCAGGGAAATTCCTAATTGCCTGGAGGTGAAAGGTTAAATGACTTATACAAAATCTTAATACACCAGGGTTCACTCTTTTGTCACTCTTTCTTTATGTTTACTGTTCAAGGGATAATTGACCCCCAGCACACCACCTGCAATTATTGCATTCTTTCTTTTTATCCTTTCATAGTTGAGGGCAACAGATTCTGACATAGTCATCACTGCTGATGATGACATAATGTGGATGTTATTGTCAGAGATCACACACAATATTGACTACACAGGCCAACAACATAACACAAAGACTATAAAAAGAAACACTATTGATTAGTTATTGTAAGCTCATCGATGTATCCTTCTGAATAGAATCACTTCCTTAGTGTTTATGTTTGTGACCACTTTTTGTTTTTGCACTACACTCAGCTTCTCTTGTCTCTATGAATGGGCTCAGTCGAGGTCAAGATCTCTTGTTTATCTACAATGAAGGACAGTGTTGGTGGTGGCCAGTGTGCTGTGTAGGTAGGACTGAGTGAAGACATGCTGGATTACCCGCAACAGGAACACAAATAAACAATTCTTTAATTTTACCTTTGCTTAAATTCACATTAATGCATTTTTTGACCACTTGGTGGCAGCGCAACAAGCTGTAAACACAACACTGATGTATTATCACCCTATAAATGTGTTATGACAAATTTGTCAGCAAACAGGTGTCTATTTATACATCCCACAGACACGGAGCAGCATTATCATTCATTTGGAGTCCAATATTCACTCTGCTTTTAGCTCTGTTTTGGTCTCTACCAACTTCAGCTATGTTTGTCTGTCCACCATTTGGTGCTGGGCAGGTAGCGTACAGTTTATCAGAGCTTTTTCGATGACAACAGCTGCCTGCTGTGTCTGGAAACAACACTGATGAGAGCGGTGAGAATGAATTAAAACAGTAAGTTGTGGGCCTCAAAACCAAAACAATGAGCTCAAAGATGCTAAAACACTCTGTAAAGCTAGTAGCAGAGTGGGGTTATTATTAGTATTTGTGGGTTCGTCACTATGAAATGCCCCTTTCACATCACACATTGTCATTTGAACCACTGTTAATATAAAAATATTGATTACTGTAGCTTTAAGGAAATAAGGGTATGATCTGTCTGACTTTAACAGGTGTTTCAGTCACTTCAAACATACAAGTCTCCCAGCCCTAAGAAGTTGCTTCTATATAAGCCTCTCAATGAACTCCTCAGCAGCTGATATCTAAATCTTCACTCAGTTGAACTACACTGCAGCTGCGGCTACAAACGCTCTCAGCAATGTTTCCCCCCACAGGTCTCTTGTCTTCTGTACTCTGCTCTGAGCAGCCGCTTCACTACCGATATGAACAAGATGGAAGGCGAGAGCCAGACTACTGCAAGGGCATGCTGCCCAGCAGCCAGGCTTTGATCAGCTCTCTGAGTCGAACACACTCAGCTCCCTTTAGCAACCAGTGGGGGTCGACTCAGGTGTATCTCCTCCTTCTCTCTGCTTGCTCTCAGCAGCAAAAGATTGCTGCAATATGAACCATCTTAAAAGGAATATAATATGATAAAATAATAATAAATCTTGTTTGTCTAATTCTACTGTCAAATTTAATTGGAAGAACAAAGCCTTATAATGGTTTTGCATAAATTAAATAACGTGTTGAGATGTGGGTTTATCCATTTAAGTACTTGCTACATAAACACATTTTTTTTATATTCACCACTTTCTTTAAGCATTTCCCCAGCACCTTCATGAACGTATCAGCCAAGATCAGAGAGCAGGATCTGTTTCCTACTGAGGTTGTCGTGGGAGTTTTTTCCTTGTTGTCATTGCCGGTCTAACATCAGTGGTGCCATTTTCATTTACTGTTATCAGACTGTGGGCGTTGTTATGGAGCTCTTGGAGCCTGTAAGTGTAGTAAAGGGCTACACAAATAAACATTCAAAGAAAGCACAGTATAGTGAAGAGGGGCCACTGCATCTGCATTTTCAAGAATATAACATACTTACGATACCTTTAGGCTTGTTTACTGACAGAAAACAGCTGAATGATTATTTCAGTTTTGGGGCTCCTTATTACTCAATCTTTCTTCTGTCTGTCTGTGCTGTTTTTTCTTCCATCTGTTCTTCCTGGCCTAATTGCTTACATCCTTCAGCTGAAAATTCATGATTTTTAATTCATGTCTCCAGTATCGTAGTCATTTTTCTCTTATATCCAAACAAGCTACAAGTATGAACATTATGGTGACAGTTTATGCACACCACCGTTTTGAGTGATTTTTTTAAATTGAAAGAGCATTTACCACCCGTGCCTATACAGTACTTATCCAGCTAAAAAACATCCAACTGATTACCAAGCAGAATGCAAATGGTGTGCTCTACATTCCAGAGAAGGCTATCAAAGTGGCACGGAGAGCATCTAAATCACATCGTCGTACGTCTATACAATGTAACTAATGGAGCTAGTATAGCTACTCTTCTGGTGATGCTGTGTCTTTAATGCATCTGTACGGCTAGGGAGCAACGTTTGTGTGAATAGCAGCAGTGTTTCATACTGAGTCATGTGCATGTTGAGGTCATAACATTGTCGGTGGTACTGTAATGCAGAGTTTCTAAGTAATAGGTAAGTGGTGTTAAAGGGAGTTTAGATTTAAGACTGCACAATCCTGTCTCTGTATTATTAGTATCATTATCATTATTATTATTATTATTATCTGTTATCACACAGTAGGGAAAGTACAGTGCATTTGTCCAGTGTATAACCAGAAGCACTATGTGCTACAGTATATCTTATAATAGGTGTCGTTTATTTAATGTGTATATGTCTCTGGTTGGTTTTGTCTTTGTTTCTTCTGTTTGTGTGTGCCTGTGTGCACATGTGCAATCCAATGTGTGTGCGTGTGCGTGTGTGTGTGTGTGTGACAGTGTAATCACCAGGGTTCCTTGTCAGAGAAAGGGCAGGGAGGGTTCCCAGAGGTGTCAGAGGGGACAGCAGGGAGCAGACAGAGGTGACACAGGGAGAGGACTCTGGTGACATTTGCACAGTGGGAACCGACCATCACAGCATAATGACGAATAAGGTCCGCTTTTACTAATGAGAAAAACAAGGAGGAGGATGTGAGCAGAGAGACAGCCTGACGTGCACATGCTCACAGTCGGTGATACATGCAAAAACTCAAGATACACACTTCTTTGTCCATGAAATACAGTCTCTTTGTCTGATTTAGATTTGAAAATGAGAATCAATTATTTGTTTCTTGCATAAGATGTACAGGCAGTACATACACATACACCTGTGTTTATGCAAATGCACACACACACACACACCCACACAGCGGGCTAAATTCAAAAGCCCTCTGGTCAAAGAAAGCTCTAATGTAGCATTCCCTGCGTATTGACACTCACTTGACCAGAGGCTGCTGTGAAGCAGTGGAGCACAGTCTCCGCTTAGACCAGCCATTGGCAGTCTCGCTGCATCTCAATACAGATGTCCCAGGGCTGTCGAGGACTCACAGTAGCTGGTCAGGAATTAATGAAAAGTGTGTCTGTGTGTGTCTATACATAAATGCATTAGTGCAAGTGTACACAAGTATTATTTAGTATTTAGTTCATTTGATCCTTTCTGCATCATATTATTGACTGTCTTCTGACAGCGTAGTGTGTTTGTAATTGGCTTGTAGCAATTCTTGTTGTCTTTTGTGGTGTTTTTTCATTGCTGTGGCATTTCCCAGAGGTCATTTGGCAATTAGATAGTGTCCTTAGTAGAGTGATGTCTTTTCCCTGCAATTTTCTTTTGATTAACGTGAAGAAATAGTCCAAAGATTTTGGGAAATACATTTATTCGCTTCCTTTCTGAGAGTTAGATAAGAAGATCGATGCCACTCTTAAGTCTGTGTCAGCCTTAGCCTGACTTTCTTCAAAGTTAAAATATCTGCCTACTTCTAAAGTTACTAATTAACACACATCTCATTTATTTATTCCATGCACAAACAAAAATGTAAAAATGACAATTTGTGGTTTAAGGGGAGTCGACTGCAACTGTTTCTTGACAAACAAGTCTTTGTGCTAAGCTAGCTAACAACCTCCCGGTTCCAGCTCTGCACACATAGAAATGAGAGTAATGCCGATCTTTCCCATCTAACTCTCGGAAAGAAAGTGAATACCCGTAATTTCCCAAAATGTTGAGCTATTGCTTTAAAAGTTCCTCGAGTTAACTGGTATTGTCCTCAGTTTCAGTTCAGTGTTGGTGCTGATGGAAAGAACAGATGTTCAAAACAGCAATTGTAAAATGTTTCTTAAATTAGGTATAAGTTGAATCTCAATGTGTATTGCCATTGTTATATCAAATTGCAAATGGAGAGCAGCAGAACTGGAAATGAAAGTATAGCAGATTGTTACTTGGCAGTGATAGTTGGGAAAATGGATAAACAAGCAGTTATCCAGCAAAAGGTGGTGTGGATGTTGAGGGAGCCAGGGACTGCAGGGATAAAAAAGGCTGTTTGAAAGGCTGTTCGAGTGGGTTTTGAGTGCTGCAAAGACAAACAGACACACAGACAGTGGCATACAAGAGGAGCCACTGCCTACAGGCTGTACAGGACACAAGCCAGAGAGACGAGCTGGGTATTGATCTGTAGAGTTTGAGTTTCTTTGTGAAACAGGATCTGAGGACACAAGCGAGAGCCTTATTTAAAAGTCTCCTTATTCACATCCATATCTATTGATCCATGCACACTTTCATCCAGCTTTAAGTAACTCTCTGGTTGCCTTCTTTCTTTTTCTGCATCTCCTCTTCTCGTTTTTTATTTTCTCATCATTCTGCTGTGGCTGTCCAGGCTTAAAGTCTCCCTTATTTTCTTCCTCTCGCTCTCATATTTCCTTCTTTCTCCATCTCCCTTGGCCCCTCTTTAGGACTTAACGTGAACTTTTAAGAGCATACAGTATTTCCTGATCATGTTTCCATGCAATTCATCTCTCAGTGATTGAAACTGGGTCTTTTATGGGTGTTTATTTTTCAAATGCGTTTCCCATAAAAGTCTATCTCGCTGTCCTCAGAATCCCTTATCTCTGACAGCAATAAATTGAGCGGATCAACTCCATGTACCACAATCACATTTAGCGATGACAAGCAGTTTTCAACACCCAAACACACACACTCACAAGTAGAGATAACAACTTTGTTCTGTGGTAGATTTGATTGGCTGCGGATGCTGTTGTCAGACTGCAGGAGTAAAATATGGCTGTCGTTATTGTGTGCTGTCATAACTTGGCCTGTAAATCTCTCCCTGAGTGGAAGAGGAGAGGAGGGAGGAGAGAATTGATTCTCTTGTTGTACTTCATCTTTAGTCTCTCTGCTCTTGGTGCGGAGCCAAAGGCCTTGGAGGCCATCTCTTCATTATGTGTCCATATACGGGAGACAATGTTAGTGGCCCCTCCATCTGATGTCATTTTAATTACTCTGCGCTCATATCTAGCATGCTCTCCTTCCTTTTCTTTTTCATCCTTCACCTTATTCCCCTGCCTTCCGCCTTCATGTTTTTAACCTTCGCATATTCCATTTTCCCTTCTTTTTTTCTACTTCCATCAATTTACTCCATGCCTCCATCTTCGCCGTCCCCTCCCTTCCTCACACTCTTCTTCCGTCTCGACTGCTACCCAGCAGCAGCTCTGAGCAGACCTCCACCGTTAAGCGGGGTACAACTGATAACGTCAACCATGCTGTCTGTGACTGACAGCTGAGTAAAATGGCTGTGGCAGCACACAGAGGCATGGAGAATCCGTTTTCAAGCTGCACCAGAGTCGGTCCCTGCGCCCATCTGTCAGCCGAAAACAGGAGCATGGACTATCAGTCACAGCTGACCCCCAGTCAGCCACGCGAGGGACTAGTTGGGAGGGGAAAGGCTCAAAGCAACACAAATAAGCATGAAGATCAACAGATGACTCTGTCAATCATTGTCTCCTTCTTTATTTTTTTTAATCTCCATCTTCATTTACTCACTCTCATCTTATCCTGACAATCCAATATATTGTTTTATTTCTTGTATCTTTCCTTCTAAATCTCTCTTTTTTTCCCCTTGGTTTCCTCCATCTCTCCATTTGTCCCCAGGTGGCTCAGCAGCGAATGTGACATGAGCTCAGTCAGGTGTTCTTCTCCTCTCCCCCACACAGTTTAGATTGCTGTCATTACACTCACTCCGTGCTATTTCACTCCCACTGTAATTGGAGGTGCTGTGAATGAAAGCAGGGTCCTTGATTTCATACTTTGAAGATATTGATAGCCAGTGGTGTGCTCACCAAGCGAAGGTTTGTGTGTGTGGGTGGTGTGGAATCTGTAAAATTTAGTATTACAGGAAAAGAGACTGAAGAGAGGTGGACATGCAGATTTAAGTGTTGCAAATGCCTGGATAATTACACCAAGCAAAAGCTCATTCACAGTGACACTCCCTGCCTTGTTTTAGTGAGCTGCAGTGAGGGTGTGACACAGGTTACTGCATGGCCTCTCTTTTCACAGCCCCTTATTATAGAGCGCAGAGCATAATGTGTAACACCTTGTTAATGATCTACAAGAACCCAAGAGACATGGCTGGATACAAGAACTGCAGGACATAGAGAGACTATCTTCTCTTTTAGGCTCACAGATAAATTCATTTACATGTAAAACCATAATTCTGCTGAAAAAGGAAAAAAATGTGCTTTTAGTGAGGAGAGAAAAAAATCAATGTGGCAATTTAATTTAGTGTAGAGTGAACACTTTTACATATTACTGTACAAGATGCAAATGAGATTTCTCCCCTTGAATAATCATCTGTCTAAAAGGCTGAACCTCACTGGGAGGTAATTACACTGCTCTGATCATTAAATAACCCCTGTTCTCTCTTACACGCACTTTCTCGCTCACGCTTCCATTTCTCTTTGCAAACCGCCAACACTTTTCTATAATACACACCGAAAATATGCCACCGGTTCACACACACGCACGTTTACACAAGTATCAGTTTGCTCACACAAACTTTAGCCCACACAGATTCACACACCTCCACACCTTCTGAAAAATTTTACAGATTTGGTATCAGCCACACTTCTTTTTATAATGTGATTTTTGTTTTTTACACTTTTTCCCGCACCTTGTGTATTAGCATCTTTCCATTGCTAGTAATGAGTTGCGGTGAACCAGTGAGGCAAGTCAATATAACACCACTGTCACACTCCCACTGAAGGCTGTGAAGTCAGAAATGTACACTACATATACTGTAGTGGCTTCAAGTGACTATGTTTAAAGGAAGATTTACACACACCAAATGTTTACACAGATATTATTTTATTCTTTCCATGAGAGATTGTGAAAATACAATTATTTGTGGCATTATTCCGACTTTCTCTGGCTGGCGTCACCTGTCTCACAGTTGTAACACTATCAAACACTTCAAGCTGGCACAGCTGACAGTTTCCTTCACTCAGATCAAAGAATTGCCAAACTGCAGGCATTTTGTTTCACTGGGAAAGTATTGTATTGTGTCAAAGCACAGCTGTTTAGAGGGAGTGCAGGTGGTTTCTGAAAGAGTGACAGGAAAACTTTATTTACCGCTCCCTTTACAACTTGACAGGCTGCTGCCGCCTTTGTTTGTATGTCATCAGCAGTAATCAGAAAGAGAACAAAAAATGCTCCACTTTGCAAAAAAAGTGCTTGATCTCTCTTAAAGGTGGAGTCTGCAATTCTGGAGAGCCCAGATCGATCTGAACTCCATTCAGAAAACAAGCATTTTAAAAGTTGTTTGCTTGTGGTCTTGCGGACAGACCTGACAAAACATCAATTCAGACTTTTTACAAATCGGCATCATGATGTATTTATTTCGTAGATATCTATGTGTATAAACAATGTGTATAAACAATAACGTCGCTGCCGTATTTATGCCTAATTTAGATGACGTTATTTTGCCCTGATCGATACGAACTACATTCAGAAAACAAGCATTTTAAAAGTTGTTTGCTTGTGGTCTTGCTGACAGACCTGACGGAGCATGAATTCAGACTTTTCAGAAGTCAGCATCATGATGTAGTTATTTCGGCATCCTTTTGATCCGTTTATTGCAATTAAATCACAGTAAAATCTATTTATTTAGGGATCATACTGCTGTAGTAAGCCAGATTAATTCAGTTGATGTGTGACTTACTAGATACAGTGAGTATTTATTGATTCTGACATACCAATTCTGAAACTGACACTCACAGGAGATAGATGGAGAGGCAAATATTCACAATAAACACAAATGATCCTGAGCTCAAACTCGCTGTTGTCCAAACTGTTGTCCTGAGTTGTGTGGCTCGGTCCGAGTGTATGAACACCGGATTTTTTTTCAGCGCACACACAGAACGGACAGCTAGCGGAATTTGACAAAAAGCATATTGGATTAGAATTGCAGACTACACCTTTAACTTTTACGTTTTGAAAATATGGTAGAACTGAAGTTTCTGATTTCTGACTCTGGACTAGAGCAGCTGCACAATGTAAATATTTCCTGGAACTGTTGCTGGTTAAAATCCCAGCCTTGGATGTACAGACATCAAAGTAAAACCTAAACATCGACCTTGCTCATTCAAGGAAGACGTTGCTATTCCAAAACTCATTATGCTAGTTGTCAGGAGAAGGTCAGCACTATGACACAGAGCTGCAAGCTGCCTGGAGGAATTTAGTATGGATCACCTTCTGCAACATGCAGAGCTCAATTCCAGCTGTCATCAGGCTGGAGGAGGCAGAAATGCATTACCAGCCAGGATAATATGCTTTATTATATAGCTTATATGCCAGCTCACGCTGCCTCTGGGCGATGAGAGGAGCAATTACAAGGACAGGGATGTCTACTCTGTGTGCGTCCGCATGTGTGTGTATGCGCACGCACGCAAACACACCTGCCAGCATTTACCTCTCAAAACCAATAAACTCCTAATGCGTTATTTTCAAAGTCGCATCAATGTTTAAAATGTTATCAGCCCTCGGACATGCACCACTGCTTACTGATGATCTCCAGTACAAGGACATAATCCTTTTCTAGCCAATCGTAATCCAAACACTGCAACACACACACATGTACACATGTACATTCCTCCTAAGACAGCATAGTGGTTGTCATTTGTTAGTTTATTTTGTGAATTTCTGAACATTTCCCACATTGACACAACTGATTTAGAGTGTGAAGCTCCAGCAACAATCTGGTAGTTTAGAAGATTCAGCATTAAGTGACTCAAACACCCAAAAGGCTTTCTTTCATTCAAACGGGGACAAAAGCATAACTGATATCTCTGTTAGATGAAATGCAGTTTCACCATGGTACCACCAATGGAGCCTCTCCCGTGGCACAGTAACACCGAGAATTGCCGGCTTTTATGTTCCATCTCACAATAATCCTTCACGCCTGCGTTGAACCCCAGCCCTGCATGTTCTTAACACACCAATATAACAGCATTATGTGTTTTCAGATAAGAAAACATCGCAAAAGGCTGAATCAAATATTCATCCTGTGTTACCCGCTGATCAGTAATCTCCTGTTTTCATTTCGGTTCCGTCGCCGTCTCCATCCCCTATTCCCCTGCTCTCTTGGTCCCCGGTTTCATCTGCACGCTCTTTCCGATGTAATCTTTTTTTGTGGATATGGAGCGAGAGAGAGAGAGAGAAAGAAATGATGATACCTTAAAAACGACACAAAGCTATTTGCTGTACTGCTGGAGTTACTGATGATGTTCATCTCCCAATGTTTGCAGGTGAAAATGTGTGCGCTTGTGTATGCATGTCCATGTGTGTGTGACTATATTTACTGTACGTGTATATGTCATCCCCTTTACAAGAAACATTGAATCAATTCTCTCCTTTATCTATTAGATTTGAATCAGCTCAGGTTTGAATGTTGTGCCTCAGGATGAAAAGGACATGTTCAGGCACACAAAGAAATAACAATGACCATAAACGATTTTCCAAAGGCTGCGGCTCTGCTGGGAGCTCACTGCAGCCTTGTACTTGTTAGCACTGATAACTCTGAAGCATGTGTGTTTGTGTCTGGCCTCTGCTCTCCACAAGCGTGTCTCCTGTTGGTTGGATCGCTACACGCAAACACACACACACACACACACACAGCTTAACAAGTTATGGGAGAGACTACAGATCTTTAAATCGACTCATGCTGACTCCAACTTCAACTTGGCACTAACAGAATGATAGGTTGCCTCTGCAACATACGGCACCTTTATAACACAGAGACACACACTCATACACCTTTTGTATTACACAATATTGAGGGGCCATTCTTTTCATTTTATATGTAAAAGAAACATACATTTAGATTTTTGAATAATGGGTAAAAATCCAATAGGAAAAAAACAATAAAACCTTGGTGAAGATCAGATTTTAAAAATATTTTTTGCAGTGCAACAACTCTGTAGTTTAATTACTTATTGTTTTGTTCTTTCTTAGAGTGACAGATGCATAATGAACAGCTAATAGGTCTTTTCTCAGCACCAGAAACATTTTGAGCTCTTCTTGTCACACAAGGACCTTGTTAACTGTGAACTGCAGTGATCAGTGTGTTCTTTCAGCAAGAAACACAAAAATAATAAATAAAATGTCATAAAATCTGAGCAAAGGTTTGTTTAAACCCATCTGCTCTTTTTATCAGCAGAATTTCTCTATGCTAAGCAATGAGCCTTACACGTGTGTACTTGGGTTTGCTCACATATTATTGCTGTATCTATCAATTTAATCTTTTTCTCCCTGTCTATCACTTTGTCTTTCTCTCTCTCAGTCTCTCTCTCTCCCTTCATCATTGCCAGTGGTCTCAGAGGTAATTACAAGGAGTTTCAGACAGTGGTTCAGGAGACCTGGGACTTTCCACCAACCATTATTCTCCAGATCAATTGCTGTGGACTAAACTGAACACACACGCTCAGAAGCACAGAACAATTAAAAATCAACACAGGGGAAAATTTCTACACACTCTCACCATGGACACACGTATGTGCGGGCATGCACACATACACCTGAACTAACCAAGGCGCACGAACACGAACGTGAGTGCGTAGACATGTAGATTAGACAAATGAACATATTCGGCAAACACGCATGCGCAAACACACACATGCAAGGAGAAAGACTGACACGTTCCCACATGCGACCACAAAACCTACGTACACAATGAAGTGGAAGAAGATTCAACACAGCTTAAAGCGAATCTGGTGCTAAAGGAAAGCACCAGATGAGAAATCTTATTTGATAACTGCTTCAAAACAGCCTACCACTGCGAGGGTCCCACGGAGCCGAGTCGAACGACAGCACCAAACAAACCTTTGCTCCAAGCACAACAAACGTTTTCATGTTTTCTCTTCAAAGGATCACACACTAATACACTCCACAGTCTGCCTTATCAAAGCTCTCAAACTGCGTGTGTGTGTGTGTTCGCGTGAGTCAGTATGTGTGTTTGCATGTTTGCATGTGCATATGTGTTTATATGCATGTTTCACCCCCTAAGCACCACATACATGCACACGCATTCTGCAAGGGGACTCAACTGTAACAGAAAAAAAAAATAACGCTGCAGACGCTAATTGGCTTGAACACAGCAAACTAGAAACACTTGATGTTCCAAAAGCTTCACAAAGAAAATGTTTTACCAGCCCACAAAGTCAAATGAAGGACATTTTGTGAACCACACTTTCATTAGAAATAAAAGAGGCTGATGGGATCAATAGTATGAAGAATTTAAAACACAGCAAAGGCTTTTTGAAAAGCTGCTGTTCATGTACACACAGCTGTACAGTCTGCGATTGAACGCCTGAGAGACTGTAATGTATTGCGGAGCCTTGTGTATGCACAGTTGGATGCTGGGAACAGTCTCTTATATGGATCTAAATATAGAGACTTTTCTCTTGCTGTGTGTGGACTCTCACTTAGTCTCTCTCCTTCTGTCTCACTGACTTGAACACACACACATATCTCAATAAACACTCAGGGTGATCACAACTTTTGTCACACACACACACGCAAACTTGTGCATCCATGTATGTGTGTGTGTGTGTGTGTGCGTGTGTGTGTGTCTCGTGAGGGCTCTGGTGAAGTAGGGCAGGCTGGAGGAAAGTGGGGCGACAGGGGGGCGGGAAGCGAGCCCAGTCAGAATATCAATAATAGATAAACATGTTGCCATCAGGAGGGACTGAAGGAGAGGGAGGTGTATAGAGAGAGAGAGAGAGAGAGAGAGAGAGAGAGAGAGAGAGAGAGAGGGAGGGCCTGGGAGAAAGGGTAAAGAGTGAGGACAAAGGACAAGAGGAGAGAGAGATGCTGGTGGAAACAGGGGGAAGAGAAAGATAGCGACAGTCAGACAGACAGAAGAGTGAGAGGAGACGCATACTGAGTCAAGGGCATTTGCTTTCACCCAGCAAATAGTTCAACCTGGCTCAACTTTTACCGAACCACAAGGCAAGAACACTGTCAAATACATGCAAGCACGTATTCCTGGTAGATTACCTCGCGATCGATGCAATTAAAGATAAAATTATTGTCGTCATGATAACTTTCCAGACTTCTAAAAACCTGTCTCATACTGTGGTATTAAAAATCGCTGTGTAGTGTTTTGCCATCGGATAAGACCTCAAACTCACGGATCTGTTACTCACACTGGACTTCCTGGATCATTATTTCATGTCTCAGCGGTACCTGAAGCAACACCAATGCAGCCCCTTGCATTGCTTTAACAGAGGGCTGTTTTCGGTCTGACCCCCCGCTAATACAATGGAGGTGAATGGCATTATGTATTCGTCATTTTGTATAATCAACAGAACACACTGTCAACAGTCTTCATATGGACTTCAGTAGAAAGCAGTTACAGTAAAGTACTTTATTACAGTGAAGTGACTAATGGGGAAACCCAGACACTGACTCTAGAGAGACATGGTACTGTTGACTTCTTTAAATGACATTTTTATATAGGGGTAAAGGCATAAATCTCAGAGACAGATATTTCTAAAATCCGGGCAAATAAAACCAGGACAATTTGTTTGGCTAGAAAGAACTAGGGTAAAGTGTGAAAATATGTTTTTGGTAATTTGGGTGGCTTTTACATGGTGTGACTGCAAACACAGATTTTCTTCCAATTAGCAATGAAACAAAAACACCTTTTTCTTCACTTGTAATAGTAAACTCAAAAAATTAAACTAATTAAATGAAAAAAACTGAAAAAAGATGCACTCTCCTTTTACTCTGTATAGTATCAGTTGATTTTGTCGTACAATAAGTATAATATGTACATGCACATCACCTCTATCAGTGTGAATGCATATTATTGTCGTGATAATACCACCGCAATTTTTTGGTCCACTTTTCACAAAGAGTCCTTGAGTCACTAGTGGTGAGTACTGGAGGGGAGGCGAGTCAGAGAATAGGGGAAAAAAATGAAAGAACGTAAGGTTGAGTTTGGAAATGTACCATTTTTCACATTTAAGTAGGCAAACCAGTGTGAGAGGTGAACCATCCAACAGTGTTCCAAATCCATTTAGCCCAAGGTAAATGATGAAAATAGGATGCACAGGGCTCCACTCTGCACGCCATTGTCACCCCTGATTCATATTTATGCAGCCTCTAGCATAAAATCAGGTGTGTGTGTGTGTGAGGTTCAGTGTTTTCTGTGTCTGGCTGTGTGAGAGGGAGTATGAGTGGAAAAGAAAAAGAGAGGAGGGTGTTCGGAGATTTTTTGCTACAGGGCATCCCAGCACTTACTTTCTTATAAATTTTGGCTCTTGTAACCCCAGCCAGGTCATGTGTGTGTGTGTGTGTGTGTGTGTGTGTGTGTGTGTGTGTGTGCATGTATTTATGTGTATTTTTGTGCAATCGTGACTGCATGTTTATGTCTGTGTGTGTTTAAACCAATTACTGATTGGCTCCTTGGCTCCCGTGTTCAACAGTCCACCCAAAGCATTTTTTGGCAATTGAGTAACTCCGGGTTACCATGAGGGCTTGTTGCTCATGGCAACTCAGCTGTGTCCACTTTTGTCTGCTCCTTTCCAAACTTGAAAAGACATGATCACACACAAAGAGCGAAACAGAGGCATATTGAGTTCCATGTTATGTATTCAACAGTGAAATATTGATTCAGCACCACTAAAACCTCCCAAACAAATTGATACACTATTCTTTCTCAAAGACATTGATGACCGGCTAGTTGTGTTCCAGATCTGGGAGAGGGTGCGTATGTGAGCGTATGTGAGCGTGTGTGTGTGTGTGTGTGTGTGTGTGTGTGTGTGTGTATGTGTATGTGTAAACACATTGACAGCCTGCCTCAGTTCTTGTCCCTATGTACAAGCCTTTCTATTATTCCTTCCTTAATGACACTAATTAGACTGTTCCCTTTAATTAAGCTGTCCTTGATTGAGCGTGTGTTTGTCTGTGTGTGAGTGAATGGGGGCTTAAGTGTGTGTGTGTGCGCATTGCTGCCAATGGGGCATGATAATCAGACTGCTAATCCCGCTGATCCTGATACTCTGTGAGCGAGTGATAGAAAACAAAATGTCAGGCTGAGTTTGACGCCGCATGTGGAGCTCCTTGAATTCCACCTTCTTCTCGCCACTGACCTCCAAGCACAGGGCGGGGTAAAAGCAGACACCTACAATTATCAAGGTGCAGAGAGTACAAGTGGAATCCATTACAGTCTCCTAATTACTTGCAAAGGTCGCAATTAGTGAAGTAGTGCACTGGGTTTGCATGAGGAAATGTGAGAGAGGGAAAATCACAGGGGGAGTTGGAGTTGCACCAGCTCCCCTCTCTCTCTCTCTAATAAATATGATCAGGCATATTCTCCCTCTTTTCTTTGTTTCCTCTTGACTGTTTCTTATTTTGGTTTGCCTCAGGCCCTGTGCAAAACCCAGTCCACCTCAGCAGAGAAAATGAGACAATGTTTCTGCCTATTGACTTTCTGTTTTCATTCTATAATTGTTGCCATAAAGCATAATTAAACTTCATTGTTCATTCCTTCATCCTCTCTCTGTCTCTTTGCCGCTCGCTCTCTCTGCTCTTCGTGTGTTAGAAAGTAATTATATCTCGGTGTGCCTGCGAGACGGCACACTCCTGATCCACTGATGAGAGCAGGCTGGGAGGTTGAATATAATGAAATGGAATACATTACAGGATGCCGGCGCGCCATTGGCCTGGCCTTCCAGAGACCTGCTGCTCCGACATAACACACCAAGAGCTTCACACGAAATTCTGCCGCCATTACAGGACTGAATTTACCTCTCTTTCCAAATGTCTCTTTTAGGCCAAAGTTACCAGCTCACGAGTCCACAATGTTGATGTTGTGCTTGGGGTAATTATATCGCACTGTTATTCTGCTCCCCGGAGTAAGTGCAGGGAAAAAAATTCAACTTTTGCATGTTTGTTTCTGCAAGTGACACCTACACAAACAGATCCAGCACCCAAGATAATTGACAGCACCGTATCTTGTGATCAGAGTTAGAGGTAAAGTGACATTCTCCCCTAAATTTGCATTTAGCTCCTTGGGATTTCCTTTCATGTAAAGCAAAGCAAGTAAAGTGGGAGATCCTTCAAACCACAACAACAATGACAAAACCTCATCCTGCTCCTGTATTTTCAAATGCAGAAATCTCCAGAGTGGGTGCTTCGTGAGTTGTTTACTTTGTTTGTCTGACTAACATGCAGCAACTCCTGCTGATATTTAATCATATTATTGGAAACAGAAATAATACACATAGAACATGGCTGCCTCTGCCATCTAACTAGTTTGTTATAAATTAAAGCCCAACTGAAACTAGATTCTTCAGGCTGTTAATGATCTCGGTATTCATGCTGATATTCATGTTTTAACATTGACACATACAGTAACATTAACAAACATTTAGCAGTTGAGTGTGGTCAGAAGGGTGCTCCTTCGCGTCTGTAACCACCTCCACCAGTGATGTCGCAATGTACAGACACACCTTGGAGTACATTTCTGCATCACTGCAGCAAGGTGAGAAGTTAGACCACAAGATTTTCAGCTGACTTTAAGTTGCTCTTTAAATTACGTAGTGAGCTGAACATTTTCCACTTGAAGAACAAACTCGTCACTGCTCTCCGGTAGACAAACTGTGATGGCAACACTGTTTCAATATTTCCTAAAACATATCTTTGGTATTTCTGTGCTGAATTTCTTTGGTACTAATTGGCCGAAATAAACATACATGTGTGGTATGCTGTATGTGTGTGTATATGTGTGATAAGCTAAAATCATAATATCATTAATGCTTATGTATCAGTCGCGCACAGTATGATGAGCAGACGACTTTTACAATTTAGGACTAACAAAGTAAAGCAACCAGTAACGTGTCTCAGTTTCTCAGTCTATATGACCTTAAAGCGTACAAATCACACAGTCAGAGTGCAGTACAATTCAATGGGAAGGTGTAAGCCCAGAATAAACATTACTAACCATTTGTTATCAGGCTTCTACAAGAGAAATGAGCAGAATTATATTGCGTACAGATCACTATTAATAGGACAGCTGTAGCACAGACAGGACAGGTGCAGCATGGGTCAAAGGTCAAGCACAGAAGTTGTCTCTTGTCTCAGAGGTTATCGCTCATGTAAACTAGCTCTGTGAGAAGCCGGCTGTAAGCGTGCGTGTGTGTTGCTCGCAAGAAGAGGGAGGCTTAAATACCATCTGCCTTGGTGCTTTGCTATCTTAACACAGGAGAGATTACTCAGACACACACACACATACACAGATGGACAGGAGGAAAGGGTGTGTTGGGGGTTAAAAGAAGAGAGGGGGAGAAAGAGCTTTAAAGAGAAAATGAATGACAAAATATGAGATAGCTTAGGGAGGTGCCACCTCTGCAGCCACTTCTCTCTCACAGAGCGAATGAGCCGGCATCACAGCATCAGCATACAAACACCTCGGTAATGAAGCGCCAGCAGTCCTGAGCTCTAACCACGCAGACCTATCCATCTCGCCCATGCATTATTCACCACACACAGCCATTTTACCGCCCAGCGCACCCGGCAAAGATTGGTTCCACTTTTTATTTATCTGTTTTTCATCCCCTCCCTCCTCTCCCTCCTCCTTCCTTTCCGCAGCTTTTCAATTAAATTAAGGCAAGCGCGACACTAAATCCATGCAGCAGAAGCTGCCCACATGACAATTAGACTGTCAGCCAGACAGAGAAAGAGGGAGAGACGAGATAGTGAACACAGCCCAGGTAAGCTGGCAGTGCTGAAATGCTCGTTTAGGGCAGTGAACCAAAGCCCAGACAATATGCCCAAGTCAGTGTATTGTAGTTCTTTGAGACCACATTTTGCTCAGACCACCAGCAAACTCTCATTTTAAGGTCCAATATCAATATTCAGATTATAGTGAAACATCAAAAACTGACAACTAATAAATTCAGATCACAAAGTATCAATAGATCAACGTTAATTGCATTTATTTCAGCCATGAGTGAGTAATTTATGCTAAAAAAAACATTGTTGATAAAAACCAGATTGCATTTTTTGGCAGAGGCTCTATCTGTGATTAATGCCCATAATCTCAGATGAACCTCGTAATCAGCCAGCAACATTACGCCCCAGCTTGGCCGGGGTGCCACTGCTTGGATGTTGGCATCAGTGCCAGAAGCTGGAGGCAGCGTGCTACAGGTGCAGCCAATAGGGTTAATAAAGAGAGAGCTGATTAGTGACTGGCTCCTGTGTGGGCTAAGAGAGAGGAGTGGTAGTTTTAGGCTCACTTTATTAGATGATGGGAACGAGGAAGCATTCGCCTCTCGAAGTTGAAACCAATAGGATAATAGAGGGAAGCAAGAAGAGATAAGCACAGATGGGAGCCAAAAGGCATGGAATAAAGAATGAAGGAGCAGAGGACAAAGAATTAAGTAATCTCAATTTTCTTTCTTTATACAGCTGACTGAACTGGCCGCATTACTTGCTCTCTGCTCTTGTTTTCACAAAATCTCAGTGCCACATCGTTATTTCTTCCACTAGCCTGCTAATTTGTTGTTAGCACAGTACACACAGTCTTTCCAGCAGCTTCAGAGCAGCTGACGAGGAGATTACTACTTGCTCCTTCGAGCAACATTTGGAAAATGTTTCCCCTAATTCCCCTCAACAAAAGGCAAGATTCAGCAGAACACCAACCCAAATATTTCAAGAAACTGAATAATGGAAAAACTGCATGCTGTTAATCACCTCCAGATAACCTCTGTCTGTTTAGTTTACACTGCCCATTCACTGCACCCTCTTTTAATGTGTCAATGTTATGTTTAATTACTCATTTTAACACATTTATAGTGAAGATTGATTGTTAAATTGTCTGTCTGAGGAATGTAAGAGTTTGAAATGACACAAAATGATGCCGTGCCTCCTGTAGTTACTGCTGCTTTGTCTGTTAACCTTTGAATTCTAGCATTGCACGTATGCCATTTGAAATTTAAAGCAAATTTTGAAAGGATTTGTCCTTCATTTCAGACAGAAGTAGACAAATGCCGACTTCTCATTTTTATCCTGTGGCTGTTGTTTTTGTCAGCTGAAAGGACAGATGTTTTATCAGCTGTATGTTCTATCAGCTGTAGCCTGGTAGCTTAAAAATGCTAACTCAGTGAGTTGGTGGGGAATACATACACATTAACTATTATAGTACGTCCACTTTATCTTTAATATTGAAGCAATAGTTAGGCATTTTGGGAAATATGCATTTCGCTTTGTTGACGAGACTCAGCTTGATACCACTCTCATGTCTGTATGGAAAATATGAAGCCACAGCCGTAGCTTAGCTTAGCACAAAGACTGGAAACAGGGGGCAGTTAACCTGGCTCTGTCCAAAGGTAAAACAATACAACACCTCTAGAGCACACTAATTAACATGTTGTATCTCATTTACTTAATCCGCAGACAAACCAAAGCGTAAAAATGACACTTTGTGGTTTTACAGGTGGTTATATAACTATTTCCTGGCCCGGACACAGTAGCTTCCTGGGATCCCGTTGTGTTGTTAATTGTGGTGCGTTCCATTTGAACTGGGAAGTCAGAGATTCCGAGTTCCCAGTTCAAGATTTCAACTGGAACACCCCCGAGGTTGGATTTCCGACTTGGCACGCCGGGAGAACCTCACCAACCTTGACCTCAAAATCCAAGATGGCTGCTCCGTGCATCAACATACTTGAAAGCTGTAGTAATATACTGTTTATTAGCACTGCTGTCTTATTTGTGTCTCATTACACACAGTACGTCCAACTTCTATCTGTGGGCATATTGCTACGGTGTTTGTACGCACAAAATATCGCATAATGCATTGTTATCGACTGGTATTGCTAACAATGGCTAACCTGGCTAGAGCAGACCCCACTTCCCCCACCCTGTGAAATAAAGGTTTTCTGACTTCTTGTCCTGGAACGCGGTCAACTCAGGTGTGACGTCATTCCCAGCTCCGAGTTCCAACTTCCGAGGTAAATGGAATGAACCACTAGTGAACTTTAGAGGTGTTAGTGTGCAGATTTTGTTGGACAGAGCCAGGCTAGCTGTTTTCGTATGTTTCTAGGGTTTATGCTTAGCTAAGCTAACTGGCTGCAGCTTCATCTTTCCCACACAGACATGAGACTGTTATCGATCTTCTCACCTAACTCTCGACAAGAAATGTAATAGGTGTATTTCCAAAAATGTCAAACTATTCCTTTATAGTGCACTTTTGATGGCTATAAGATACCTTCAATAGACGGACCAGTTCAGTTTCTCTGCATGGGATCAATAAAGCGTATCTTATCTTAGCAGTTTCTGACAGCGGTCTGACTGACGCTCTGACTGTAGAGAAGTCCATGTGCAAGCAAAGGAACACAGAGTTAAGGGTGTGTGACGTATTAAGAGAGATATAGATAAGAAGGACACTTTAATAAAAAAGATACCACATAGAGAATTTCTATGACCAGTAGGACTGAGAGGCGATATCAGACCTTGCAAATACACCGCTATGTGCTGTGTGTACTTTTTCATATGACCTTGAGTGACAGTGAAAACCACATTACATCTGGTTTCCCTGGCAACAGCTGATGCACATGTGTGTGTCTTTGCACCTCTGCTTAAATGTGTGCGTTTTCAAAATGTGGGTCTGTGGGTTGTCAGCTGCGACAGGTAAAGCGAGATTTTGCCAGAGACAATTGGGAGTCAGCAGTCATTTCAGGGAGACCGCTGTTCCTGAAATGAGCAGAGACAGAACCCAAACCAAGCAATTAAGGAAAAGGTCAGGCTGGATAGATAGTCTCCCATTTCAAGAAGGAGGGGAAGCACACACACACACACACATATACGCACGTAGTAAGTAGTATTACTATGCTTGCGAGGACGTTCAACAAATTCATTACCTCCCTTACAACTAAATCTGACTTTAAAAGCCCCTGCTGTATGTTTAACCTTAACCCTACCCCTGATTTTAACTTTATGTCTGAGCGTCCTAAACGTTAAAGAAGAAGGACCAGCAAACGTCCTCGCTTTGCCTACTTCCCTTTATTTTTATATTCTTTCTAGCTTGGTCCTCATAGGAATGGATGGATTAAGGAACACATACATATATATAAGCAGATGCAGAGCAACAAAGAATGTGGCAGTGTAGATTCAGCGACACACACAAGGACACTCACATGCACACTTACATGCACAAGGACGCACATCACTTTTCTACATTTGAAAGCCAGTGTCCCATGTCGATTGGTAGTTAAGATGGTGACATTTCACCAGAGGGCCTTTTAATGAGACGTGAATGGTGTAACTGAAGCAGAGAGGGGGATCCTGCTGCATGCTGTGGCATCAGTTAACTACAGAGAAAGGGGCAGGGAGGGGCCGGCAGGCTGCATGAGGTGAGACAAGAATTACAGTACATACATGGGAAACGAGTGTAGACAGGCAGTAGGGAGAAGAAAGTGGGTTAGTTAGGGATATGGGAAGAATAAGAAAATGAGAGTCACAGAGGGAAAAAGGAAGGAGGGAGGGAGGGAGAAAGACAGAGAGGGAAAGCAAGAGAGACACTCAGCTGAGCGAGAACACAGAAAAGTCATAACCCAGATTCAATTAACGTCTGATTGCTGTTCTATTGCTGTAATATTATACAGCTGAGAGCGGTTTCATATTTCAAACAAAGGCCAAGCATCAGCCTCATTTATGATCTCCCTCACACATTCACTTATTCACACACACACACACACAGACACTCAGAAACAGAGAGTGGTTTGCTCTCACTCCAGAGGAAAGAAACGGAGAACGACATTAGAATAAAAACAAAAGGAGTGATGACTTCAACAAAAAGAGTGCGTGCGCGTAAGAGATTGAGACAGAGAGCAGAAATGGCACTCAGTCAACAGGAGCTTTGGAGGGCTGAGTGACATCCTATTTGTTTGGGATGATGAAGATATTACCATCCAGGCAGCCATTTGTAGCGTTAGTGCCTAGGACAGCCTGTCAAATCTGCTTTAGCTCTCCGTCCTGTCTGCACACTGCTGCCATCACGCACACATCAACACACACACTGTCTGTCTCCCCACAGACCACAACAGGTGTGCATCTGTGTGACTGTGGTTATGTGTGGGGGGTTTTTTTCTGAAAGAAAAAGAAAGGCAGCTTGCTTTTGGGGCACCATTACCAGCACATCACCTCTGGGCTGAATTATTTAAGCCCAATACACACAGGTGTGCACAGAGTAAATGCATTATCGTCACCTTTTCTATGTCGCTCTGCCACAAAGTGTTATCACCCTCACCCCTCTCACATCTACCCAGTGGCAAAACATTACAAGAGCAGGAGGAGAGAGGGTGGGTGATTTCGATGTAGTTAGCAGGTTGAATGCTGTTGTAGCAGTACAGAAAGAAGGTAATGTAGTTTGTCACACACGACACATCCTTCACTTGTGTAATAGCAGGAAATAGAGCTGAACCCATAATGTCACGGCAGGCTATAAAACAGACGCTCAGGGGCAACAACATAACAGAACCCCAAGTCATCAGAGACCGGACATCTGTCACAAATGCACACATGCACACTTGGGCAACACATAAATACACATGTGAACACACACTAATTGTCTCTCTCCACAGTCATAACTTTGTGAGCACATAAGTGGCTTTTGGGGAGAGAACTTAAGACTGAAGTGTGTGTGTGTGTGTGTGTGTGTGTGTGTGTGTGTGTGTGTCTCTCTTCCTCAACACACATTAAGTGGTGTAGGGGAGACTGTGAACTCTGGTTGAACTCGGGGTAAAAGAGGGGTGAGAGACAGTGCCACTCACATGCACGGGTGGATACACACACACACACCAACTAGTATTACGACAAATACGGTGTGACCCACTACAAATGTTTACAGTGTGCTTGGAAACAAAATGCAGATGGTGTTTGACAAATTTGATCTTAAATGATGTGATATTAATTTAAACATACATCCACTGAGCCCTGGAAACACACACTCAGTTTGACCCTGTATGTGTGTGTGTGTGTGTGTGTGTGTGTGTGTGTGTGTGTGTTTGCACACACGTGACATCAGTGCTCACAGTCAGAATCCCATTAACCTTTTCAGACCTCCCCTCTGTAAATACAGTTTGACTGATTGAGTGTTTCTGAAATCCCTTATCAATTATTGAACAGAATAAGGCACCATCGTTCCTTTGACGTACACATCAGACACATGACACTCAAACATTTGACAGAAAAAAAAAATTAACAAAAAAAATTGAATTTGTTTTATTTGTAGTCCGATTTTAGAGGAAAATATATCATGCTGTGAGGAATTGTTTTGTGGGGAAATTCTGGTACAGTGTGGTGATGATGGTGGTGGTGGTGGTGGCAGGGTTCCCTCTGAAAGATTAATGTGTAACTTTGTGTGACCCTGGCTCACTGCCTCACTAAGTCTCATTGGCAACCTTCAGTAGACCTGTGTGTGAGTGTTCACCAAGCGCTGTTAGCCACGGCTCATCACACACATGCACACACGTGCACA
>NTHP01000275.1:483176-508023 GCA_003416845.1 Oplegnathus fasciatus
AATCTGAGGGAAAGAGAGCAAGCTCAATTTCAGTGCAATTAAAGCAAACACACATCTACACACACACACACACACACACACACACA
This sequence comes from Oplegnathus fasciatus, assembly GCA_003416845.1. Taxonomy (NCBI): domain Eukaryota; kingdom Metazoa; phylum Chordata; class Actinopteri; order Centrarchiformes; family Oplegnathidae; genus Oplegnathus; species Oplegnathus fasciatus. Next base: position 483,263 of record NTHP01000275.1, read on the forward strand.
CACAGACACACACACACACACACACATATTGGCTAACTGGTGGTTGATCAAGCCAATCTAAATGCTAAACAAGAATCTGTCTCAGGAGTAAACTACTGGCTGGCTGCAGACTGTCTCCTCTCTAGAGGCACTCAACAAGGGGACATAAAATTGATGTGCATGTGCGTGCGTGTGTGGAGCAGAGTTCGGTCTCCTCGCATTTTCAAGACCCCAGGCTCTCCGTCACACTGAGAAGATTCTGAGGCACTCGCTAGAAATTATTTTTTTTCTCCATCAGTAATTGCTAGGTAGAGAAGAGAAAAATTACGGCGGTATCAAACAAACACACAAAGGCTAGGAAGGACGCACAAAAACACACCACAAAACACACACTCGCACATAGAGATAACTTGCAGGAAACTTGGCCGCCAAGCAATATGTGCGTGATAATACAGCGTTTGAAATCAGCTCCCTGATTCAACAATAAGCCTACATGTTGATGCTTCTGTGCGAGCAGAGAAAAGGGATGGTGTGTGTGTACATGAATGCATCCTTACTTGATATTCTGTGCGGCAGCTTTACCTTCCCACAGGCCCACAGCTACAATAAAGCGGACTGCAGATAAGTAAACCTGCAACTACAACTATTAATTTCAGGGAAAAGACAATAAGCTCCACATTAGCATATTATCTATCATAACATCTAGTGTGACGTCTCACCACATGTGCTTGCACAAACCTCACTGTTGATTCCTTTTTCTCGTGGTGTTCAAATTCTAATACCCGACATTTTCTCACCAATTTGCAATTTCTGCTGTTCCCTCTGCATCTAGTCCAAGGGTAAAATAATGTCATTAACATACAGTGTTTACACATTTGCCTTTAAGACTGTATGTTTAAGTACAGGGGAATGCAAGCGGCGTACACCTGTATGCGAGGGTGTGCGACTATGTGTGTTTGAGCCAATGAGAGCACACAGAGGACACCGTGATGAAGATTGACTTGTTGAGTAATGAAAACCCACTGCAGCCCTCCTCGGAGAGACGGAGCGAGGGAGAGGAACGAGAGAGTGAAGTAATGAAGTAATGAAGGAGCAAACGGCTCAAAGGCTCACACTTTGGAAAAAGGGCGTCTCTGGGGGATGGAGAGAAGAGGGGCAGAGACAGGGAGCTAAAGAAAAAGAGGAGAAACCAGAGAAAGGGGGAGGGAGTGTGGGTTGGAGACCAAAGGGGGCAGGGAGGAGATAGTGGAAAGACAGGAGCCATGATGGATGTAAAGACATTTGCATGCATTACACATTTAGGGCGAAGCAGGAGGGCAGGGTACGTGAAGAGTCACAGGAAAGTAATATCTTGTTTGGAAGCCATGCGGTCATCTCAACGGTTTGTTTTGGAACAGGTTGTTTCAAAGTTGTTTCTGTTTGCTTCAAAATAGAGGAGAGGGCTCAGGTGTGTGTCTGGGAGACTTTCAGCCTTTATCATAAATCCCATGGTCACCCTGATCTATAATTCATACCGACAAATGGAGGCGACACCAGGAGGAACACAGGATCACGTCTATACACACACACACACTTTTCAAAGCCTCAAAATCCGCTGCCACACATACCATCGCCTTCTTTCAGGCAATCTGTGGAATGACTATGTCTCTTGGGGCGTAGGCTAAACACCCATTGCTATGGTGATGGAGCTTGGGCTCCATCCAAAGAGACAGAGATGATATATAGAGAGGTTCATCCTTCATGGATGGCCATGAGGGGAAAACAGCAGCCAAATAACACCAGTGCCTAAAGGGCCTCTGGGCCTTTCAATTCGGGGGAAATTGTTGCTTGCAGCAGCCTATACGAGGATATTTGTCACGTCACTGGACGATGCAGGGCAACAGATCACTATCGATTGGACTGTTCGGGTTTTACGTGACATGTCTCATAGGAAGGTGTTGCTGTGTGAAGTCGGTGTGTCAGCTCAAATGTGCTTGTGAGAGGAGGAACTGGAGTGTATTAACCTACATGCTGATGATGGCGCTTTTTCATTACTGTCAATATTGTCTGATCCCATTCCCTGACACACATACACAAGGCCAGAAGGTGCGCTGATCCTGTTTGTACAATAAGTGTGCGCATGTGGATGTGTAGCTTTCTATGTATATGTGTTATATACGTGTTTGTGTAGGTCGGAGTATACAATTAGACGCATATCTTAGATTAGAACAGCACGGGTGTCAGTAGGTGTTAGGCTCTCTGAGGTCTCAGATTACCATCCAACATCTTTTATTCCATCCTTCTCTTCAGGGTGAGAGAGAAGCGAGGGATGGGGGAGGAGGGGTAAAGGAGGAGGGGGGAATATGATTTATCCCTCACGCTACTTGATGAATCTGCTCTGGGTGGCTAAACTATTTATGAGCCTCATAGCTAAATTCCTCCATGCGTCTCTTCCCTTTCTCGCCTCGGAACCCAAATCTAATTCGGCCCGGCGAAAACACACACATACACGTGCATACCCATACGCATACACATACTTAACACAAAGTCACTAGAATTTACACACACGCGCACACACACTTGCGCGATGATTAGCATTTGTGCCCGCCTGTACACAAATCCATATTTCATGAGGGGAGAAGTGTTTTGTGCGGCAGGTTTGGCTCTTGTGAAGACCAAAGACCAGCACAGAGACGAGTGGAGACCCTATTATCTTAGCATGCCAGGGCTTCTCCTCTGGGTGATTTCCATCTCTCTTTAAGAGATAGAAGAGGGCTTGGAGCTGCTTTGTTTACTGAAGAAAGCAAGTCTCCAAAACATTAGAAAGTGTGCTCCTTCATCTGTGTACAAAAACGCTAAATGGCACCTCGCACTCTGTGAAATTAAAATCAATGACAGTGTGGAATATTTATGAGCCTACTGCCTCGAAATTTGGGTATATTCATTGCCATAAAGCTTAAATACCAACATTTTTTGGGCAAGGTAGCTAAGCAAGAATCCTGGCACCAAGAAATAGAAACAGAAGACAAGAATTTTAAGTTTTAGTTACTGAATAAGTTAGAAAAGTTAAGCAGCTCCTTGTACAGAACGTGTGTGTATGCAGTTGCCCATATTCATCACACACTAAGGAAGTAACTGAAGATGCTGCAAGGGGAAACTCTGTAATTCAAGTCAGGACACTTTAATCCAGGTTAGTATGACAGTGGTAAGAGATTCCTAAACTGCATACCAATCTGAGCAGCACTGTACTGTGGTACTGTGAGACCTCTCCTCTCCGACTGTAAGTCAGCTGGAGGTTGACTTAGTAGATTTTCCCATGCCCTTGGCTTTGTAGATAAGCAGCGGCTCTAATGCAGCATGCAGAAAACCACTACAGATCAATGTGTAACAATAATACATACCAAAGAGCTTCTACAACCATTTCATAATCTCCTAATCAGCTCAAAATCAAAAGCATGCTGTGAAAATCTAGCGGGAGTACGGAATATGCTTGTGATCAAGATTATTTTGCTTATCTTGTAGAAAATAAATTTGCAAAGCTGTTTTATTGCAAAAGGAGATCTGAGAGCTGAGGTTCAGTCACAGTCGTACGACCCAGAATTGTAATCGTTTAAACAATGGGGGCTGAGCAGTTGGTTCCTGGCTGAACACTTGTTGAACAGTGTTGCTTTGTCCCAAAATGATTATAAACAAGCCTGAATAAACAATGTTTTTTTTGTACAAGAGACTGTAAAGCAGTGGCCATTTGTTTGTCATAAGCTCCACTGTATGTGCACCTACTGCCACACACATTATAATACAGTCTGAATATACAATACAATATACTGAATAATACACTGCTATTCCTTACTGATTACTACTTGTTTACATCCCCGTTACCTGTTTACATTTCTGTTTATATATTGTTTACATCTTCGTTTATATATATTTATAACTACCATTTATACCTCCATTTTATCACTTCTGCACAACTGCCTATTTATATTCTATTTTATATTTTTATTAGAGATGTCACAATCAAGTTTTTTTGCCACCAATCCCGATCCGAGTCATTTAATATTGAGTATCTCCCGACACCGAGTCCCGATCCCATACTTATATTTTCAGCTGCACAGTGCACACTTCAAGTACATTAGTTATTAAAAACAATCGAATGTATGTGCTTGACAATTGAATAGCTCTGCAATGCATTAAGAAAAAAATTGCCAGCATCCAAGCTGTTCCTTAATGTTTTTTTATTTTTTACAACAGGTTATAAAATAACAAACTCTCTCTGTGATCTTTTTGGCCTTGTCACCATCTCGAGGGACTTTCTCTCCTTTTAAAAGAATCCTCCAGTGTTTGTTGCTTCGGTGCAGGCTTTGCCTGAGTTACCTGAATGAACTGTATTCCGGTGAGTGTTGGCTCTTTTTCAACGGGCACTGTCTTTGATTCGTCTTTGAAAGAATACAATACGAGTGGCTACCATCAATAAAAGCTAGCCACTACTTGGCAAGGTAGCTACCAGCCATAGCTAACATTACAGTCTATTGTTTTGAGTGTGGCTGGCGAGGGTACACATGCAGACCCTCAACTGTAGTATGAATGGAACCGCATGCCCGTCCGCAAGTCTGCAGCTGTCCACGGACGCGGATCGGAGTGGAGGAGAGACGGAGAGTTGACGACGACTGCACTCGTTGCGCTGCTCTATATGAAAGCTTCGCAAGTAAAAACACCTGTGTGACAGCTGATGTAAAACAAAGTATTGGGCTTAGGTTCGTGCTCAATGTAGCCGATACTGATCAGTTAAAAATGCCTTGATCGGCCCCGAAACCAAGTCTTTGAGATCAGATCGGGACATCCCTAATTTTTATATTTTATTTTAGTGTGTTATATTTTATTCTATATACTATATTCTATTCCTATATTTTGAACTTTTGCACTATTTTATATCTATGTCTGAAGTTCCTTTTACTTGTGTGATTTTCTTTATACATATTTTTTGAGCATTGTTGGAGAGAGTCTGAGATTTACGAATTTCATTGCCAACGACTGCTTCCATGTAATTGTTGTACATATGACAATAAAGATCTTGAATCTACACACACGAGTGTGAACATACACAGATCAACAACACACACGCTAAGGAATAGTTCAACATTTTGGGAAATACGCTGTTGCCGGTATACAGATATGTGCTGGACAATCCTGGCTGGTGCAGTGACTTCCTCGTGTCTCTGCTGGTTGCCTGGGAACTGCACAGTGACGACAAGACTTCAGGAAGTCACTGCTCCCAGCCAAGAAATAATGAGGTGCGTAACCCCTTGTAAAACTACAAGTCAGTTTTCCACTTGGGTTTTCAGACGGGTTAAACAAACAAGATATATACAGATTTGTGTTAATGAGGTGGATTTTTTTTAACCTTAGGACAGAGCAAGGCTAGCTGTTTCCCCCTGTTTCCAGTCTTTATGCTAAGCTAAGCTAATCGCCTGCTGGTTGCAGCTTCATATTTGACAGATAGATATGAAAGTAAGATCAAGCTTCTCATCTATCTCTCGGAAACAAATCGAATAAGCACCATCTCCCAAAATGTCAAACTATTCCGTAAAAGTTTGGGAAAGTTTTAGAGAAACACTTAAAAAGTCATGAAGTCTTTTTTACAAGATGGCAGAGCGTAGATTGGCAGAGATGTGAGCCGAAATTAAAGAAACAGGCAGAGATGGAGGAAAATTACAGAGATGCTGAGATGTAATGTGGCCTACTGAGTAATAGAAGGCCAGGGGGCTCACTGAAGGACAGGACAGAAAATGATAGAAACAGAAAGGGAGAGAGAGATGGATGAAACGGTTGCAGAGTGACTAGATATACAGAAAAAAGGGAGTGACTTAGAAGTGGCAGACAGAGAGAAAATGACAGTGCCAGGAGAAGGTGAACGAGTATTCTCTTAGGTGGATTGATCATGGGGAGAGGTCATTACAGCCAAAGGAGACAGACAGAAAGACAGAGGAACAGATAGGCAGACAGACCGGCTGGTCTCTCTCCTCATTTTCTCTGTTTCCCTTATCTCTCTCTCTTTGTGTCTTCATCTGCACTCCATTTTGAACAAGGTTTTCAGGGACACTTGGCAGGTTGCAAGGCGTGGGGCTGAATTTCAATAAGCGCCGTCTTAGTTAATCCACAACAACTGAGGGTAAAGATGGAGTAAATCATTCAACCGGAGCTCAATTTCTACTGCCCTGTGCCTTGTTTGTACATAATCACAGCTTTGAAGCAAGGGGCGGGCGATATATGGAATACATTCAATATATTGGAATATCTATTAATGTACAGTATGGCAGATGACCATATCGTCATACTCGAGTTTTCAGTGTTTCCGCTGGTATGGCTGGCTGCACAGCTGGTCACAGGCCACCACGGCAAAAAAAAAATCACAAGATCAAACGAAACATTACACAATCAATCTCTTACTCTACCTGGGGCTTCCAGCTCCACAGCTCCAAACCATATTTGGGAGACTTCTGGTTTTAGGCTATTTTAATTTACTTTAGCCTGACTCATAGCTGCTAACTAGCTTTTCATAGTCTGGACCAACTCTGCTGTGAAGAGTACAAGAAGACACCATAGTAATGTTACATGAACAGGGACTTTTTTTTCTGTGGCAGGAAGCACAACACACAGCCTTTCAGTAACTATTATACTGCAATGAGATTATCTACACACTTTATGGCTAAATAAAGTAACATAATTACCCCTAATAGCATGAACTTTTCTGTAGCTGTGGCAACATGCCGGTACTTCTCTCACACACCTGGGGGGACTCACTTTCACAACAAACCCGCTAGATTATGTCACACACAGGTTACCCACAAGACCACCCTTTCTTAAAGGGGAAGGCTACAGGGCATCTGTCAACACTGCTGAACTGGATGGTAAGATCAGAACACAACGAGGCTTCATACTAAAACATCATCAAATATACTTATAAAACAGAGGGAATTAGAAATAAAGACCTGCCTGCTTCAAAGGCCTGGTCCCCTCTATCCTCTGGCCTCAGGCACTATTTCAGAATCAGAAATCAGAATCAGAAATACTTTATTAATCCCCGCAGGGAAATTCCGTAAATTGCGTAAATATTTGAGAATTTACGGTATGTTATTTTAGAGAAAATGTGTATATCGAGATATATATCGTATATCGCGGCGTTGCCTAAAAATAGCGAGATATTATTTATAAGCCATATCGCCCAGCCTTATTTGAAGCTAAAAAAAAACAAATACACAGGTGAGTGAGGTGAAGAGAGTGAAGGCCATCATGGCGGAGACGGGCGTTGAGACAGGGAGAGCGCGATAGAAAGAAGAAATAGAAAGAAGAAGATGAGGGAAGAAGATAGAGTAATGATTTGTCAAAGTAGTGGGTTGGAGAAGATGAAAGAGCAGTAAGAGAAGAAGAGGGGGAGCCATGGAAGAAAGAGGAGAGGGGTGAAATGCAGAGAGAGAGAGGTGTATACCGTCGCACACTGGCCATCCTTGCCTTTAAAACGGCTAGCATCAAACAATTATCACTGACACTGAGGGATGCTTTCTACTCTTCCTTTGCTATTTCCCTGTCATCCCACCCTCCTTATCACCACCATCACACCATCTTAATGCCTGTTTGTTTCTCTCCCTTCTCAGCCCATCTCTGTTTTAGTCTTTCCATCTTTCTCCTTCTTTCTGCCTGTCTTTCTCTCTCTCTCTTTCTCTCTCTCTCTCCCACCGGAGCGTTGTTTGTTTGCAACTCAAATATTCTAAACGAAGGGTGTTGTTTTATTCGACAGGTCTGGATTGCTTGCAGGCATGCTGCGTGCGTAAATTGTGTGTGTGTGTGTCTGTGTGTGTCTGTGTGTGTCTCTGTGTGTGTGTGTGTGTGTGTGCTTGCGTGCGCGTGCATGTGAGACACAGCAGTGCATGGCAAAGAGGTAATGAATTCCTCAGCGAAGCAGCGACACACAACAGCTTGCAGATCAATTTTTAATAAGAACTCTGCAGTTCACAAGCAGCGCAAAAACTGTGTGTGCGTGTTTGATAAGAGCTCTGCAGTTGGCTTGCAAAGTAATAAACATATTGTAATCAGTGGCTTCTGACCGAAAACCTAATCCCTGTGTGTCTCTCTCTGTGTGTGTGTTTGTGTACTTGTATGTGCACCTGCTGTGAAAGGGGGATCAGCTAGCCGCTTCATCTCTTTCTGCAATATTGCAATATGCAATATTATGAGTATAATTGTGCAAAACAGAACTAGTTTAGTAACAAAAAGCAGATAGAGGCATCAGTACGATCATCAAATGGAGAGCACAGGAAAAGTTGCTTAACCGAAAATTAATCAGCAACTTTATTTGATAATTAATTAAATGTTTCAATCACTGTCCTTTGTCATATGATAATAATATAATATAATGTTAACTGAATATTTATAGGTTTTTAGTCAGACAAAACGAGCAATTTGAAGACATCCCCCCTCTGGTTCTGGGAAATAACAGGCATTTTCCACTATTTTGTGACATTTTATGGACAAAACTATTAATCAATTCATTGAAGAAATCAGCAGATTAATCAATAATGAAAGTAGTTGTTAGTTGCAGCCCTACATCTCAAGCCATTTGGGTCAATCACAATCAGCTAAACAAGGTCAATGGACCCTCTGCAGTCTTCAAATTTCAGCAGATTTAATTTCAGACATGTTTACATAATTTGATCTTCATAATTTAATATATTTAGGGTTATATATTTGTTGTTCATTATTTCTATTTTTTTTTTTTTTATTATACTTTCTGTCTCAGAGCTGTCTTCACCACCAGGGAACCCTGTTCAAGGCATCCTCCTACTACAGAAGACTGAACTTCTTTTGGATTTGCGGGAACATAAACTCAAGGTGAAAATCAGTTTGAAGTGATCTTTTCCTTTTAAAACACGGCTTTCAACTAGCGCTGCAATGAACAAGTATTTTCCTTATTGATTAATCTTAATAAATGAAAAATGCCTGAAAAAACTTCCCAAATCCCACAGTGACATCTTCAAATGCCTTGTTTTGTTCGATGAACAGTCCAAAACCCAAAGATATTCAGTTTGTAATGATATAAAATAGATGCAAACCTGCACATTTAAGAATCTGGGACCAGAGAAGGTTTTTATGGTATTTTTGATTAAAAAATGACGTTTTGTTTTTTTGTTGATTCGGAAATAGTTCCCGATAATTTTTTTGTCAAAAGACAATTTAAAAAATTGACTAGTCATTTCACCTCTTAACACAGGCGTGGTCTCATCTCAGCTACTGATGTCTTGAAGTCATTAGCATGTGTGTGACATTTATGTGCACACATGGCTTTAATGGTTTTTAAAAGTATCAGCAGACCATCTCAGACCATTTATGTCATCCATTTACAGAAGGGCGCAGGCGATATGAGATTTTTCTTCTCCTTGGTCCTTTGCAATCATGTAACTTTTATTATTTTGTTACAGATTACAGCATATATTTTGCGTAAGAAATTGTGTTGGAAGTATACACTGGAGTGGGTGGAAAAATAAATAAATGAATGAATGAATGAATTTATTTATTAATCATCTTTATTTTATTTGAATATGAAAACCCTGCTAACCTGAAGTCTAGACTTCTATCAGAAAAGCCAGCCTACAATGCAAAAAATGTTAAACATCTATTGCTCTGTTCTCCACTGACCTCCTTAAAGAACAAGATGATTTTACTAACAAAAAAGATACCAACTGGATTTTTTATTGTATATTCTTCATTTTAAAGACTGTGTTGTGTATAAAAAATGTCAATGTCATATCACATTCAAAGTTTCAACATTTACTTGAACAGTGACTGAACCTATTGACCCTGTCCGTGTCTTCTTGTATTTAATGATTCAAAGTCATGTCAATGACTGTCTGGACCAGTGAGCTTTTTAATGTATGATAGACCAAATAAAGAGCCTACTGCTGTACATAACATACTTTTAAGTTAAACATATTTGATTCAGTAAACACTGGAACTTGCAAAACTATACCTACTGCGGCCCATCAGTGGGGCCATCAATTTCTGTACTTCAGTGCAATTTTGAAGTGACTTTATAACTTTATAACTTGCTACCACACTACATTTATTTGTTTAAGATTTACATAAAAAAAACAACATATGATAAGCTTACAAAATACACTGTTAAAGACTAAAACAATAGTTCCTGAGCCTTTCGGCTTGCGACCCTTTACAAAAACGTTCAGGAGTTGTCAGCAGTTCCACCAGTTATATCCCCTATAGACTTTCAGATGATTTCTTTAAAGCTTGGGTAGGCAACGTCTTTTAGAAGCATTTTTTGTTATATTTGTTGAAATTCTCTTTACATCCAGACAGCAATCAATGAATCAAATGCTCTGACAAAAACAAGAAAAAAGTCTGGTGTCTGTGGCTGTCGCAGGACTGTAATAAGCCTGTCCAATCATTTCATTCGGACCAAATGAAATGACTGGACAGGCTACCTGCCTGTCTACCTACACACCTGCCTACCTGTGCACACTCTGACCCTGAACTCACTGCGCATGCCCGGAGTCTTCCACACAGCTAGGCGGCTAAAGCGAGTGAAGTAGTCGCACAAGAATGGCAGAGAAAGAAAAGAAAGACAGTAGTAGAAAAAGCAGAAGTAGAAAAGGCTATGACCAAAGAGAGGTTGGATAAAGCAAGAGGTCAAACAGGAGTCAACATCAGTAACGATGGAAGAACAAACTGAGGGAGTTGAAGTGCTGAAAAGTGACACTTTCAAACATGTAAATGAGACATGAGGTAGTTGGACAAGGTTAGCGACAACAATGATGCGCTGTGCTCCCCTCCTCAACGCTCTCTCGTGGACTGGTCCTCCAGCAGTAGTCAGGCAGTGCGCGTTCGTGTGTTTTGAGGGGAGTGGCTTTGGGGGGAGACCTGAAGGGGGGGGCGTTTGGATACTTTCAAAATCTAGCTTACTCTTGCTGGTTTCTCCAACACTGCCTACCCTAGCTTTAAATAATTCTTTAAAGTAATAATCCTTAATAATACTTATTTTCATGAAATCAAACACCATTTGGCATTTTTTCTGCCATAGCCATTAAATGCATTTACATTTGGATTTAAACTGTCTCCCTACACATACCTACAACGTGTGTTTTGTTTGGTTGTACTGTAAGCGGATACACCAGTAGTTCTTTTGTGGTATTTCTGACAAAATAGCAGCTCAAGGACTGTTTTCTGTAGTATTAAGTATTAAACCACACTTGACCAAAAGGCTGCTTATGCATTGATACTTCAGTATTAACAATCTAATAATGTCCTACACAAAAATACATCTGTCACAGGAGCCACTTTTCAGCAGAACAACTAACAGCAACTAGCAGTAGTCTTCCTCAGCGAGGGACCTGTAATAAGTTATCAGACTCAGTGTAATGGCTTCCTACTGGACAGAGGGAGTTAACATTCAGAGCACATCTCTGAGGTGTAAGTATGAGCCCCGATCAAGCCAGGTGACTGCAGGGGAGGCCATTCATATTCAGGCCTAACACGGCCCCTCTGTTCCCATCCATTATTCATGAGAGTCTTCCTCCTGCCTGCCTCATCCCCTGGCCCCCTGGTCTTGCCTTCTCCGCCTCCTACACTGTATCATACCTGAACTAGCCATAAAAGCGGTTATTCACTGAACATTAGAGGGATTGGATGTGGGCTAATGCGGGGGAAGAGGGAGGAAGGGAGCGGTGTTCAAGGGTATCAAATACGGGGCCCCGATTTGAGGTGTTCGACTCATGAATCACCCCGAGCAAAGGTAGCAAAAGAGGGATGGCCCTGATTCATTTGTCTGTTTGCCTCCTATTCTCTTTCTTTTTTTTCCTCTCTCTCTCTCTTTCTAGGAACAGCTGCAAAATAAAAATTCTTACATCTTGCACCCACTTCCTCTCTCTCACACACATACTGTACACTTTTAAACACCCCTCAGCACTAAAAAACTTTAACTCTCATTCTTGCAAACATAGAGCACTGTTGACCTCCCATTACACTTGGGCACTCTTAACAGCCAGGTTCTTGTGCTAAACCACCGAACAACTTTGCCACGACTCCTCTGATCTTATCTTCTGCTCCGCTGCAAGAGTATAACACAAGTGCAAATGGATACTTGCCCTTGAAAAAGCAGAATGGCAAAGGCATTTTCCTTGCCTTGCCTTTAGGAAGCCCCCGTAACACAGCATGAGCAGTTAGCTCTGATATGTCCACATCAGAAGACTCATTACTCTGATTGTTTGTCAGCATATAGGCATTAACACCACAACCACAGACATTTCATCAAGCAGGCAGTCCCAGAGGAGCATGAGGAACATTGATGGTCACTTTATGCAGACACAGTTCAGTATAAAGCTATCAGAAAAGCACATCGCATAAACAAACGCAGAGAGGGGCACGCAGATGCACAGCTAATCACTTAGAGCAGCAAGAATAATTGGCCGACATTGATTGTGCTTATCTGGCCCTCCATAAACTCAGCTACAAAGTGTATTGTTTGTATATGTGTGTGTGTATGTGTGTGTGTTAGTTCCCCTGAGTTTTCAGGCTATTTGCATGATTAATCTGTTTGTCATTCCACGGTGAGGCAAAAGGTCAGAACAATAGGAAGATATTTCAATCTAAATTTAAATTTGCTTGTCTTAATCTCACACTTAATATAGAATGGCATTAAAAATAAAGAATAATTCCAGTTTATTACAACATGAGTCTTATTTTCAGAGTTGTTGGCTATTGGCAATATTAGTATTGTACTCACCAAGTTAACCGCTGAGAACTGAGAATGCAACATTTGAAACATGAGCCGTCAGAACAAAGTTGTAATAAAGAGCAATTATCTTTCAAATACTTCTTAAAGTTAGATCATCAAGATTTTCATGAAATCAGACCCCTTTTTTGATACTAATTACAGTCATCATTTTGTCATCAATAGTAATTTAATGCATTTACATTCTGTAATCACCTCTCCATACAGTAGTTTTCATTGTTAGTGGTGGAGTCCGCCATTCTCGTACTGGACTCACATTGTCCTCACACACACGAGGGATTCACAGGAAACGTTGCAGCATGTATTCCGTGTTACTGTTTGTAACTTTATCTCATTGATACCAGATTCAGTGTTTCCTGTTCACCCTCTATGGCCGCAACAGAGCCATATTACAGTAAGTTACTGCTAATGCAAACCGAACATTCCCTACTGTTGCGTGTTCACATTAAAAGCACCCAGCCAACGAAACACGGGGTGGCTTTCATTATGAGGCACTCACAGGAAACTTAATGTATTTGTCACCAATTTAGCAGCAACAGCGATCGTTCTCCAAAACTGCAACCAGGACTAAAATCTTAAGGATCACAACTTTAAGCATACTACAATTAAAGGTAGTGCTTCTTATTATTATTATCTTCTCCCTTACTCCCTCTGCCACTCCTAGTCTTTTTTTTTTTGACCAATGAATCAAATGCTCTGACAAAAACAAGAAAAAAGTCTGGTGTCTGTGGCAGGACTGTAATAAGCTTAATAAGTGTGGCAGGACTGTAATAAGCTTAATAAGTGTGTAGGTAGACAGGCAGGTAGCCCGCCCAATCATTGCATTCAGCCTGAATGAAATGATTGGACGGGCTACCTGCCTGTCTACCTACACACCTGCCTACCTGCCTACTCTTACCTCTGCAGACGTCTGCATACAATCTCTGTGTTATATGCTCAAAACAGCATTTTTGGCCATGTGTACTTAGCCATACCCCTACAAGTGTACCTGTGTCAAACACAACTGTGCTCGGCATGATCTGCGAAAGCCAATTTCACACTGAGCTGTATTTTAGATTGCCCTGGAGCCAGGCAATGCTCACAAGGCTTGTGGGAAATGCAGGTCTTCAATACAAGCTGGTTAACTTTGAGTGTGAACAGCAAATGGCTGCAGACTTGTGTACTCGCCCTGCATTTTGATATTATCCGACTGCCTTATTTATTCAAAAAACAAACACAGAAATGCTAAAGTCATGAAGTTTGTGGTTTGTGTCCACTCCAAAAAATGACGAGGGACATTTTTAGCTGTAGGAGCTGTAGTGGGTTGTGGCTGAGGGTGGGAGTTGATGTGGGTTTGGCAGCAGTGTGTTTATTGAGTTGGCAAAAGAGCAGTGGAGCTTCATGATTTAAACATGAAGTAAGAGTGTAATAAGTGTGTGTGCATTTTGGTGTGTATGTGTGTGTGAATCTGTTTGTCGGCACTTTTCATTTTGAACTGAGAAAGGAACCATGCTAAACCCATTACAACAAACAGTGAACCCCAAAGAGATCTCTCTCCATCTCCCGTTCTCTCTGTTTCTAACTGGGTCAGTAGTAGACTTCACTTTCTTCAATTGCTGGGTCCAAGTGTAAACACAGAGAAAACAAACACACGCCCCCCTGCATGTTCAGTTCACAGCATAACAACCACCTATGTAATTCTTTCTATCTCAGTACAGTGGTAATAGTGGGGAAATGCTCCAGGGCTGCCCATCACTGGGCCAACTCTGCATCAGTCCAACTGGGCCCCTGCTGTGTCTGACTGAAATAGCGCTGCTTTAAAAATCACAGCAAGAGTTGGTGTGGGTGTGTTGCTACTGCTCCAGGAAGTCCAGTTTGAGTAGGCCTACGTGTTCAAAATACTATGAAGCAGGATTTTACAATCCTGGAAAGTTATTATGGTGACATTCATTTTAAGCTCCGTCTCTGATTGTGTGGTACAAAGTATTCTACCAGGAATATGCACCTGTACATTTGATTGACTGATGCAATGTGTTGCCTAATAACGTTTCATCGCGTTGCAGCAAACATTGAGCCAAGTTAGGCTTTTTTGCCAGTTGACTGTTGCATTTCGGGTATAGGCAACAGGGAATAGGAGAGAAATGCAGTCCGACACAGAGCAGGTAGAAGTAAAAAGATTTACCAAGACAAGGTCGGTCAATTACCAGGCTTACAGTTTGGTAACGGGTGTGGCAGGCGTTACAGACAAAGGCAGAGGCAGAAATACAGGGCACTGATAAGCAGCAGGAAGGCAAGCAGGCAAGAACAGGGTACAGGGTACATTCAGGGAGGTTTGACGTCATAGCAGTAATGCACTGACGATCTGGCAAGAGAGGGAAAAGTGACTGGTATATATACCCAGTTTCAGGGTTTATTAGATACACCTAGCTAATGCTGTCCAATACAAAAGTCCAGCAAAGAATCCTCCCTTCATGAAGGTTATAATGTTCAGTTTTTGTTGAAACTTTTAGAGAGGTGTTGATTCAACTTTATGATCATTTTGGAGGCTGCTGTTGTGTGGTGCTGTTGAACCACACTGCATTATACAAAGAGGTGTTTCTGTTATTTAGCCTATCCTCGATGATGTAAATCGGTTGGACAAAATAACAGAGACACCTGTCAGTATAGCGCAATACAATTCAACAGTACCATAAAGTTGAATCAACACCTCTCTAAAATGGTTTAAACAAAAACGTAACATTATAACCTTATTGAAGGTAAGACTTATTATAGGACTGTTGTACTGGACTGCATTAATTTAGCCAGGCTAAACTGAGTGTATATGCTGGGGCTGACTGACAGAAAAAGGGTGGAGCAGGATCAGGTGATTGGTAAAGGGCAGGAAACTCTGAGGGCTTTTGGTGGACCGGTAAGGAATGGAAGGAAAGGAAGAAAGGATCTGAATGTACTATGTAAAATTCAAGGCGCAGGGGAAGAGAGAGGTTCTGGGCTTGAAAGAGAAACAGAGAGCAGGTATCACCACGACGGTGACCTTGTTTGTTTTTTTTGCCAGAGCCCTCTGTGTGGGACCCACGCTGCGGCAACACAGTGGTCACATTGAAATGAATGTGGAATGTGTGCCTGTGATGTGACTATAAGCGTTGAATGAAGCAAATTTATGACTACACATTGTAGTCAGAGTACGTCATGAAAACTAAAATTAAAACAAACTTTTTTTTTCCATGAATCAAAATAAAGATTGATTAACATTGAAAAAAATAAATCAGATGTTCCAAAACTAACTTAAATACTACAACTGCAATAATGTAAAAACAGACCACTGGTGGTTTTATTTGTTGAGCTCAAGTCCATGAAATGTGGACAATATGAAAATGTCAAAGACTTATGGGAGCTGTAGTTATTAAATGCTAACAAATTAATTGCTGGTATAAAATTACAAGGTGTTTTTATCTACTGTAGTCTAAAATCTAGAACTTAACAGCTTGTAGGAATCAAACAGTTTGATTCATTTTATAATATAGACAATGGACAGATATACAGTACATGATGATTCATGATGTAAAGCATCATGACTCATAAGCACCTACTATAACCTCTGACTGCTTTCCTGTCCCCTCACCATGTAGGAGCTCGACAACAACAAGGTGAGTGTTATAATTACACCAGCCTGCCCTGTCGAAGATGTTGAATCGAACGTAAGTGCCAAGAGACAGCAGGTTAAGAGCCCTCAGCGGGACTGCTTAATGTGGATGTGGTCAGGTGGGTTAGTCGCTGCCCGCAATGAATGTGCACGCGGCTATATGGACATACATAATGTTGTACATGCACACACACCCGTACTCTTCATCTCTCACAGACATACACACATCCACACAGCCAATTTACACACACACAAACCCCAAAGCAATCAGCCAGAGGTTAGCTTGTTGATTTAGCTGAAACCAGCCATGAATAAATAAGTAATGGCAGCAAGCACAAGTAAGACAGGATTCTTGATTTGCACCTGATCTAAACTTTGCACATTTGCAATATGTGCTGAATTATTATGGTGTATTTAAAAGGAAGGAACAGGAAGGTCTGAGAGAGAGGACATATGTTCACACACTCGCACATAGACATGCATGAATATGTATAGAGACATTTTTCACTTTGCAATTTGTGTTGTGACAGCTTCTCTGTAGACGGTTATGACCTGAATTAACCGAACATTTACATCCAACCTGCACACACACACACACACACTTGAGAGTCATCTGTCACCAGAAGTCAGTGGCCATGAGTTGACCCTGAGCACCATGGGATCCCTTGGCTCCAAGGTGAAAACCCAACATGGATCTGTTTCTTAAACACACACACAAACAGTCAAGGACACAAACTAAACATTGCTATCATTCTTTCCTCTCTCTTTTGGACACATACAGTGCCAATACCTCTCCCCGCCAAGACCACACATCAAGTTGGTGATTTTATTTGTGGGGAGCCATGTGCAAAATCCTTTGTCCCACATGTGCCTTTCTAACGCAGCCACACCAAAGATAAGAGCTGAATAGCTTAGCAGGGCCTCTGTCTCCACTGCCTTCATCTTGGTACAATTATCATCTAATGTGACAGGTGACATTTTCTACCACGCTGGGCCGGCCTCTTGTTGAGGATTCGAATGCATGATAATAGAGTGTAACTGAAAAAGACCATTTACTTCTGTCTGCACTCAAAAACACATTACACGTGGACATCTTTTCAGTGCCTTGGTGAATGCCATGTATATTTGTATGTGAAAAAGAAGGGGTAATGGTTCTGATGCAAAATGGCTTCACAGGTAATCGAAGAGGAGAAAAATGGCTCTCTGTAAATGGTTCTTCTGCCAGAAACGAGACCAGAGCCTTCGTGGAGAACATCTTCTTCTACTCAACAAAACAAAGCAAAGAGGAAGATTGTTTAAACCAACAAATTCACTTACTTGCTGGAAATGGAAGCACTTCTGCACAGTCCTGTATGTATTCACACCACATACAGCAACTTGTCATCTTCAAGTAGAAGTGCCAGTACTATTAGCACAAACACCCAATCAAAATCTGAATATTTAAATGTATGTATGTTTCCATTATAGCTGAATTAGTTGTGCAGTATTCTGCAAAGCTCTCTGTCAATCCATTCAATATAAATTGGCTTTCTCAGTTGCAGCTAACATCAGCTGTCAGTCACAACGGTCTCTGTGTGTGTTTTCAGAATCTGTCCACTGCACATTGAGTCATGTAAAAGTGCACAGTGGCTTGCAAAGACACTTGTCAAGCCACCAGTCTCATGATCCCTCTGTTCACATTAGCACGCAGGCCATCTCTGGCCCACATACACTCCTAATTAATGTAACAAGAGGTAGAAAGAGGGAGGGGACAGCACGAGAGTGACAACACGAGAGAGCAACAGAGAGAGAGAAAGCGAGTGTGAGAGCAAAAGAAAGCGAGGTTAGGAAGGTCTCGCTGTACAAGCAAGACACCCTCATTACCACATAATCTCTGAAAGGGAGTGAAAAGAGAAAGACGGGAAAGAAATGAGAGAGACGGGAGAGTTGGAGGAGATTCAATTTGCATTGACGAGGTGTCAGCAGAGCTCAAAGCTAGTTGTTTAAACCTGCATCTGGGGTTTGGGAGGCACAGGTGGAGCGAGAGGATGTGGAGGGAGAAACAGGAGGCTGAGGTACAAGATTAGAGGTGAGAGGGACAGAGGAGGGAGGGAGAGAGATGGACAAGAAGAGAGAGAAAGAGGGCAAGAGGTCTCGAAAACAGTGGTCATTAGCAGGCAGAACACAAGCCCCAAGAAAGACACATATGCACACACACAGGGCTTGTCAGTAGGCTAAGCACATAGTCTTGATAGTGCATCGTAATTAATATTTCATAGGCTGTCTCCTGCAGGTGAAGGGAAATGAAGACTAGATAGAGAGACGCATAGAGGAAGAGATAAAAGTAGAGAAGGAAAGACAAACAAGCGAATAATGTTTTTATGAGTGCATGTGCAAATTTGCTTTGCTTTGTGTACATTTGTGCATGTGTGTGCGCATGCATGGGTATATGTGTGTATCTGAATAATTTGCAGGTTAAACCAGTGATCCATCCCCAACTCCCTCTACATTTTTTATAAACTAAAAAAGTTTTTTAGAAACGCCAAAACTGTTTTTAGATAAAAAGTTAAACACGTTACTCTCTGCTTGGGCCAAATCGACTTCACAGTGGAGCTTGGAAAATGTTCAAAAATTGATTGATATCTGCAGCAAATTACTTCATGACAGCAACACAACCACAACATTTTTTTCACCTAGCTTATTCTGCAACATGTTTAGCCACGGGCATTTTGTGTAAATCAGTCATCCAAGTGAAAAACAGCAGTGTAAATAAGCGTATAATGAAAAACAAGTTGGCCATGCAGCCACACAAGGGCCTGGCCATTCCACCGGTGGCTCCGCTATGTTTCCAGCCCTTTGTTTTGAGCATACTGTCTGGTGCAGTTCCCCAACGGCCACTTTCCTCCAGCAGCATTCATGAAAGATTGACACGGTAGAAACTGCCTGAGTGGCACAGGGTCTCTGGAGCCGCTTAGATCAATGGGTGTCCTTTGAGCCTTCCTCCATTTTGAGAGGCACGGGGACCAAAGAAGGAGGGGAAACTAGATTACCATAGCATTAATAAAACAAACCGTAATGTGAAACAAGAGCAAAAACAAAAGGCTGCATCCGTGTTTTCCCCCAGGAAGAGTCTGTGCCCACAGTCGCTGTGTATCACATACGCACAAGCACACACAGACACACACTTGTGAATGCACACATGCATAGTGGGATGCATCCATGCTTGTAATGGCATTGTTCCTCAGGAAGGTTCAGTCATCCCAGTTCGGCATGCTGTGATGGCAGGAGGGAGGAAGGGAAGGTGAGGGAGAGACGAGGGAAGCCAGAGAAAAGAGAAAATGCCAGGAAACGCCAGAGGAAGAAGTAAGTACAGCAATACACAAGGTAGGAAGTAGGTACGTAAACTGTAAGGCAAGGAGGTAAGGAATCAAGAGAAGGACAGCAATACATATACAGAATGAGACGAAACACGTGCAAAGACAGAGATATAGCTCCTTATTTTCTTAAATCAAGGCACACAGTACAAAGCAAACCCAACAGCACAAAGAACAGTGCACATGGGATGCAATTTTTGACATCTGCATAGCTGGTGCACCGCACAGCTGCAGTGCAGGTGGGTTGGATAAGGAGGAATGCGTTATCAGAGGGTATCAAATCAGAATCAAATTATTTTATACATTTAAAGTACTTTTATGTTGTGTTGTACTTACAGATCCATAATGGAGGGATACATAAAAAATGTGTGAGCCTGGTGAAAACACTGCAGCATTGGTTCTAACGAGGACTTGTTAACATACTTGACAAACCTTATAATCTCCTATGGTTTATCAAGTGCTTTAAGATCTCAGCAGGAAGGCCTCCTTGTTATCCCAAGTAAATCCTCAAGAGTCGTCTCCCAATGCACTCGCTTTCTTTGGAATATATTCCAAACTGCCATAAGGGAAGGTTGCTCTCAGTTTTTTTGTATATTTCACTGGGATCAAACACAGCCTCCAGAGTGCAGGAAAGTGACAGTATTATTTGGGCTTTGCTCAGGATTATCTAGGTTTACTTCTCATACATTTTTCTCTATTGTCTGTTAATTGTTACATGGATCCTGCTAGAACCGCTTTCTCTTCCTTTCAAGAGGAGCCTACCAACCTGACACCTGTCCAGGTACCTCCACAACCTGGGAACCCACCCCATTTTCCAAGTAGACAAAGTAGTCTATGTAGGACAGAAGGGTTATATTTAAGAACATAATTCGATGACAAGTTATAATTAATTTGGTTTTACACAGACATTCCTCTCACATTACAAGGTCCCACACATCAGCCATTTCTGCCACAAATCGTTGATTAACATTTTCATCAAAACATTACTCAGCTCCATGACAATAGAATAAAACATGAATGCATTTTGTGCTGTGCCCTGTTGGCAAGACGTGGTTAGCACAAATCTTGAGTGAGCCTCTGGCACACTCCCTATAGTGCTAATGTCCCAAATTGGTGCACAACAGCTAAGTCACCAAAGTATGAAAACAACACAAAGGCAAGCATTGCCCCACCTCAGGAAAATGTTACTTTGCTGGCACAGAGCTGCCTCTCGCACTGCATGCCAGTACAAAAATAGAGCCCACATATAGAGACAGGGAGACAAAGAGACAGACCTCATGTGGTCCAGTGCATCCACTGTGAGCAGACGGCAAATGAGTGCATCTTCATTGTGATTCAGGGCTGTTGTGTTTTGGTGGGTTTTTTTGGGTCCTCTGCCGTGACTGGAGCATATGGCCCTGCTTAATCAAGCTAACGATTCCCCCCACCCTTCTCGTTAAACATTACTTACTTAACTCTTACTTCACATAAACATACTAGAAAATACAACCATATTCATATTCAGCCGATCATTCCAAACACAAACCAGTGGTTCAATGGCATTTACTTAACTAACTTGGCTGGTATTTACTCCTGTCACATGGGGGACTGGTGGAAGACGAGGCAGATGGTGCATCTAATTGTCTGAGCTGGATTCCATTTCTTAGCCATCTCTGACTTAATTTTTATTTAAGAATCGCACGTGTTACAGTCATAAGTGGGTTTTCCAGTGGAATAGGCATGTGACAGAAATGAAAAGCTATTCCAAAGAGACTCTGAAAACATGTAAATTACAGAAGCTCGAGCCACTATGTAGCCACCATCCATGTCTTTGTCTACTGCTTTTTAATGGAAATGATGTGCAAATGGGTTTCCGCAAAGCCAGTACAACCAAATGGTGCCCAAACAATCACCGTCTCCCTTCCAATCTTTCTCTCTATTTCTGCTTTTTTTTTTTTTAACTCTGTTCGTCTCTGTGGATGAGGAGCGTGTCCAGCAGCTACTGTCAGACTCTGGGCACAGACACATCTCAGTAAGGCATAGCAACCTCTTAGGAGGTATAAACGGAAAAAAAATGGAGTGGAAAACTGGCTTTTCCTTGAATTGTCAGACACAGAGGAAAGAGGAGGAACAAAAAAGAAGAAAGAGGACGAGGACAAATACCAGAGAAATGCGTTGGTTAGGGTGGTGATGGCAGGAGGGAGAGATTTGAGGCAGGGGGGCCAAACACTTGGAACGAGGGGGAAATTAATTTAGCTGGGAGTGGGCTGTCAGAAGTGGTGATAATAGCAGGAGGTGAGATGATGATAGCCTTGACATGGGAGTGCTTACTGTGGGCTGCTAAGGCATGCTCGTGTGCACACATGCATGCGCGCATAGATGGACGAACACACTCATGCAAACGTTGGCAAGTTGTGTTGGCGCATACAAATATTATAAACTACTCGCAAAGTCACCCAGATGCACTCACACAAGCACATGAACACGCACACTTGCCTTTGCTGTATCAGTCCTCACAGATAAGTGAGCCCTTGCTGCGATGTCTTTTTGAAAATGGGATTTTCCACCATTTCCCCTATTTCACAGATGTTGCATCTAATGGCAGGGAGGAGCAACATTAAAGGCAGATAGCAGACAGCAGGCTAACTCTTCCTATTGCTGTGGAGCTCACAAAGCCAACCTGTGTGTGTGATGTATTATGATTGAGGACGATGGGGGATAAGATAGCGAAATATGGGCTTAGAGCAAAACATACAGCAAGATGAAAACACTGAAGACTGAATGCTTCGAGGGATTACTTTAATACCAAATCATGTGTTGGTTTTCTGCTTTTCATTCGCTTCTTGTATGTGTTTCAATCACTCGTGCACACACACACACACAAATGCACAAACTTCAGAACATCTGTAGAAAACACTTCTCTCACTTCTGTCTTCTCTTTTCCTGCCGGGCTTCCACTTTTTTTTTCCACAGGATTCGGTGAGTGAAGGATGGCAAGTGAAGAGATGGTATCTAGTTTTCCAGAACATTAGCACCCGGCATGGTGTGGTGTAATGTTGCGTCTCTAATGCCCACAGCCAGTCATGTTCACTAATGATGTTGAATCACCCACCACGGGGTGCCTGCTAGTCACTCTGGTGATGGTGGTGTCAGTGGTGATGATGTTTGTCATGGGCACATTTAAGGGGAAACACTTAGATGGTAATTATTACACTGGCACTGAGGGGTTACACCAGCCAAGGAGACCACACTGTCACCCAGCACTTTATTCAGCTGTCTGGTGTCTCTCTTTTCTGTAGTTTTAGAAGGTTTAGATGTTTTTTTATCTGCTGTAGATGTTTTGATCTCAGCCTTTAAACCCCCTCGCCTTTCTTTTATCCTCTGTCTTCCCTCGCTGAAGTTTAACAACTTCACTATTACCTCTGCGCCTCTCAGTGTGTCTTTTCACCTGTCTCCATCATCTTAGCTTTCCTCATGTTTTCAAGTTGTCCACTGCTTTGTCTATTTCCTCTAAGGCTCTGTGGTACTCAGCAGTTCAGGTGCCCTCAAGGACTCTGACTTATGTCATTAATTTCTCTGTCTATCCTCTCCCCTCTATCCCTTTTGTCTTTCTCCTCTTGTTTTCAGGTTTCAGGCCATTATCATCCCTGGTTCCAGTCTCATATCATTCCATTTTTATTCCACTTTTACGAGGAACCATTTCTAAGGCTGGAGAGCCAAAGAGGAACTCGGGTGGCTTTGAAGCGACAATGGTCTGGGTGCTGAAAGCAATCTATATTCCAAAATGCTGCTGTTCAAAGTCGGACTTTCATGCTAGCTGAATAGAGGGCACCTTTTAACTCAGAGCCAGTAAAACTGTCATAAAGTTTTTTACTTAAATCTCCCATTCCCTTTTTAGCAGACAGAAAAATTGGATATTAGGCTTTGAAGAAGAAGTCTTTTTTAACACGTGGCAGGCACTTCAAGGGTTAACTTTTACAAAATGCAGCAACCTGTGCTATTAATAAGAACAGTGCACATTACAACATACAGGAGGATGACTTTATATGATTGAAATATTTAAGAGCTAAAAGGTAAGGGAACACAGAGAGGAATAAAAAATCTGCAGTTTTCACTTTGATTCCATTTAAGAGCCATTTCCCAATAACTTGCTCCATGTTTTTATGGAGAAACATACCTTTATTGTTTGGGGTTATTGTTTCCAGTAAAACGCGTTTGGCTTCCTTTCAGCCTCTCAGAGTCTTTATTAGTTTTTAAAAGTGGCAATTACCCTTTAAAGGTCAAACAGCCAATCAGGCCACTTCCCTTCACTGGCACTTTTTAATGACCTTGCTGTGGCACACATTAATGTCCTGGGTATCTGTGGAATCCCTGTGAGAGATGCTTGATGCTTCATTTACATTCAACTTTTGTACTTTCGTTTGCTGTACACCCTGTACATTTCTATGTTTCCATTTGTTTACTAATAAGTCATATCTACACAGGTACAGTAGCTTCCCTATAAGTAGCAGAAGATAAACAATTAAGACAATTAGTCGGTTGTAATCTGTCAAAATCAGCATGCTACATGCTGCATGAACAACACATGTACAATGATTAAACAGCAAAGCAGTCCATTTATAATTCATGATGTGATACTGATGTGAAAGACTTGTATAAACAGAAAAACTAGACATCACAGTGCAAGTGTTCAGTCGCACTGCTATTCCCAAAGGTCGCTCTCCTAACAACAAAAGCTTCACTTCCCTCTTCCATCCCGTGCTCTAGCAGAGCACCAGCGCTCATTCACACTGCAATCACAATCACAGTGAGGGATAGGTGCACTTCCACGCACGCACAGGTGCCCACACAGATGGGTAAACACACTTGCATTAGACTCAAGACAGCAGGCACGCGACAAGAAAGGCATTACACATGGGCATGAGCAAACACATGAGCACACACACACACCCATACTCATGCCAATCAGCAAGCTTGTCAGATGCAAGGAATGACAGCTCTGTAATCAGCAGGTAATGATGGGACTCCCATAGAGAGGAGAGGAGAGGAGAGGAGA
>NTHP01000275.1:510826-524135 GCA_003416845.1 Oplegnathus fasciatus
CACCCAAACTTTGTCACACACACCATGACCATTAAGATTTACTCTAGTCATCCAGCTCATTGATCTGAGGCAGGAACAGAGAGAAAGGGAGAAGCGCCTGAGAGAAAAATAGAAAGGCAGAGACAGACGGAGAGGTCTTGACATAAAGATTAACCTTGAAGCAACAGTGTACATGTGAGATGGAGAGGGTGAAGCCACCTCAGGCTTCGTTGGACACATCTCTGTTTGTACCACCTGCTCAGACACCGGGACAATATTTAACCTCCAGCCTAGATGATAATTAATACCTCCACCCTGAAGTTGGACCACTCTCAGGCCAACATGATGAGTACTTTGAACCATAATAGATGATGTGACAATGATAAATTCCCTTAATGTGGTTAAACTCATTCTATTCACTGGATAAGGTAACATCAAAAAAGATGGTACGAAATAATACATAACTCATATCTCCTACAACAGCGTCATGAAGCGTTAAGGTGAGACAAAGACCCCCCTGGAGACTTTTATATTTTAACATCATCATTAGACATGCAGAAAACGTCTTATATCTTTTACCCGCGCACCTTTCAGACTCAAATTCAGAGTTTGTGTATGACTCTGTGTGTGTGTGTGTGTGTGTGTGTGTGTGTGTGTGTGCTGGGAAGGCTGAATCCTTTAACCAGCTCAATTATTTCATGCTGTCCAGCCGTACTGAATCGATTCAGGTTCTTTTGATTCACCTTTCCAAAAATGCTAATTTTGCAGCTACAGCAACAGCAATTTAGTCTGCAACGAAATAAGAAGAATGAATAATAAAGAGCTGCACCATCACAAAACAAAAGAAATACTGTGCAGCCTAAGGGAATTCATTTGAAAAGGGCACAGGCCCAGCAGCTATTAGTGAAATCTAAGTGAAGCTAGGTTTACTTTCCTCGTGCTTCCAAGTAACATCAGGTGTGTTGGTCATATCCACCTTTAAATAATGATGAATCTGGACTATACAGCTAACCTGTTTAAATACTCACTGCCTGATTGTAGGAACTGCAAAACAATCTGAGAAATGTGGTAGGTACTGTGTCTGTCATATGTGCTACTGAGGTATCTTTTAAAGATTGTGATGATGACAACAAATAAGAAACTTCGAGCTTCAGTGCATTTGTTGTGAATTGTGTTGTGGCTGGGCCTTATGATGGAATATGTCTTTTACAATTTTTGGATTCTATTAGCACTTTAATTAATATGCTAAATGCACGAACATCTTCATCTTATGTTTCACAATCTACATTTTTGTCATCATAATTGTATATACTACGATTTCCTGTTGTTGATCTATTCTGTACACACAACATATATTGCATGTCTGTCCGTCCTGGGAGAGGGATCCCTCCTCTGTTACTCTTCCTGAGGTTTCTTCCATTTTCTTCCCAGTTAAAGGGTTTTTTGGGGGGAGTTTTTCCTTGTCCGGATCGAGGGTCTAAGGACAGACAGATTGTAAAGCCCCTTGAGGCAAATTGTGATTTGTGATATTGGGCTGTATAAATAAAACTGACTTGACTTCTCACTGAGATTCCATAGCAAACATAAAGGTTCAGTGGGCTTGAAACAAACATGACGTGTCATCTTGTGAGTCTTTGTAGTCTCTTTTGGACAGTCCCTCCTCAAAGACATTCATGGTGCTGGATCGGTTACACATACGGAAAGTGACGGAAGTAGTTGTATGAAGAACGAAAAAAAAAGAGAGCTTTAAAGATCCTGAAATCCTGTCTATTTTCCCACCCCCACAGACCTGGACAATCACTGCGTGAAGTGGACATGCTTGTCAGATTGGCGATTTCCGGTGCAGCCCCCCCACCCCCAATTCAGACATCGGAAAGGTGTCGGGGGAGAAGATGTCAGACGCTGTTAGACAATCCAACAAGCACTTTGTTTGAAGCATACTGTGCCCCCAACAGTTCAGCACAGTTTCAAAATATTGTGTAAAATGAGCAGAAACTCAAAAATACGATAAGTGACAGCAACAGCTAAAACTGTGATTATGACAAGGCATCTAAAACTGTTTTGCCAAGGCTTGTGTAGGATTTGCATTGTAGCTAAACAAGAACAACACAAAATTTAAACGTCACACAGAGTAGGAAACGTCTTGGCTTGAGTATAGCTTTAGAGTAAAACTCAGGTAGCCAAAGTTGAAGGCAAAAGTTTGTGACCATCCACCATTTCAACACCACAACCCAAACTTCCCCTCGCATTATTTCAATGTCAAACTGTAACCTGTTTACGGATATGTCTCCTTCATGTGATACTTTCAAGGAGGGCAAAATGTATTTCTCACACTTTTTTTTGTGCATGAAGTTCATATTTGCATTTTAGGACATTGTGCTCGTTTCACAAAATCTCAGGAGACCGGGCTGTAAAGTAGAGTGACAGATTGTCCTTTTCTGCCTCGTGGATTGCTTTGGCAAAGGAAGCCTGCTGACAAGAAACACTCTGCGCAATAATAATTTCAATGAACAGAAGTATTGATAGTTATTTATGAGACAGGTCTCACATTAAACAGTCTCATAGATTAGGCATAAATGCATCACGTCTAAATGGTGTAATATAGCATTTCTGCAATATTGCCTTTTCACAGACTTACTAAAACCCATACGGGTAATAATTCATGGGGAGGGGGAGAGAGAGAGAGAGAGAGCGAGAGAGAGAGCGAGAGAGAGTCTGTGTATAGCGTTAAGTACTTGAGCTCTTTATAAATGTCACATGCATCCACCTTTAATGAACAACAGGGGTTAGATCCAGAGCACCTGTACATGCACACACTACCAGACAAATACCAACATGCTTGCACAGATGCTCTCATAAAACACAGACAGATGCACACAGTCCATTTATACCCGAAGATACCACAATAGAAGAAATGTGCAGAAAAAGAAACGAGCAGTGTGTAATTTTATGTAACTCTGTGTTGGAGCTTTGAGGGAGGAAAGGACTCAACAAGTGCTCTATTGTTGCTTTTGTTTGTTCCCAGGAAGGCTTAACAAGAGAGTCTAATACTCTCTCATTGTTCTCTCTGAACGCCACACAGCATGATGAACTTCAAAGCACTTAGCTCCTGACAGTTATGCACGCAGTCACACTACAGCACGCACGCCCACACACAGACCGACGGTGCCCGACACAGCCACGGAGGAAACTGCCTACACGTTAGAATACACTATAAACAAAAGCAGCAGACTTGGTGTGTAAAGATCCAACTAATGAATCAATATGCTAAGTGAACAGTGGCTTTCCAATAAAGCTCAGCAAAGCGTTTTAATGTGACACTACTGACGCACATCCAAAACAAAGAAAACAATATGTTCCTCTCGCAAACACACATTACGGGAGAGCATGAAGCGCTGAGTTTATTAGGGAGATTAAAGCTCTCGAGGCCTCTGCCACACCTTGCCAGTATTGACGGAACCGCAATAACAATCTCACAAAGGAGAGGAAACGCATGAAGACGAAGGAGGAAGAGCGAGAGAGGAAATATGATGCAATGAGGTAATAAAGAAGAAAATCCAAGGACACAAGATGCCAGCGAACCTGAGAGAGGAGTCAAAAGAGACAAATGGGACATGAATGGATGCAGATCAGATGCAAAGAAGCATGACATCAGAGGAGGCAATGCAACCGAGAGATGGAGAGACGAAGGCATCAAAGGATGAGTAATGCTAAATTTATTCCTGTCCTCCATCTACTCCATCTAACTTCGCTCCATTCTCCCAGAGTGCAAACAGCTCTCCATCAGCATGAGATGAGATTTTTTGCATCTCCCCTGGTCACTTAAAACAGATATACTGTTATAGCTTTGTCAATAGCAAAAGGTATTTAGACCAAACGAAACAACAGCTCGATTCATCCTTCTCTATCTGACACGCACACACTCTAAGTAGTTGTTTTATAGGGTCACTCAGACGTCTCTCCTTCTCTGTTTCATAATACCAGAGTAGCTGTCTTTGTTCAGCATTGACACTGACTGACACTGAATTCTTATTCTTGTTTTACAGTATTCCTGTCCTCCCTTCCGTCTAACCAGGATGACACTGATAATGATGTCCCAACACTCCCAACCAGGCGTGAGGACACAATACAGCAGCTTTAAACACCTATGAAGAAAAGAAGACATAACTTCCATTCTGTTTCTTCCTCACCCAGAAAACAAATGTTGTTCCATAGTTCTTTTTCTATCCAATTTGCTGCCCACCTTTTTTCCTTCATATCCAGACATCATGTGTGACAGAAAGCATTGTAGAGCTTTGTGTGTGAATGAGCTTCGCACTACTTCGAGCTCAAGTGTTATTCTTCTCATTAACAACACAATGGCATGTCAATTGTGTTTTTGTGTCACAGTGGCATTCGTCAAACCTGCTCACACTTCACAAACGCAACTATTACAATGATAAAAGGGCTTGGTTTGAAATCCTGCCTCTCCCTGCCTCAGCTGTTTCTCCTCTGCTCTTCATAGTGTGCAGCACCGTACCCATCATTCTTCCTGTCGAAATAAAGTGTCGAAAAAAAGAATACACTGTCCCCGTCTCCTTCCAAAACCAAGATCTGCACATGGCAGAGAGGAGAAAAAAAGAACAAGGGGAAATAGCAGGAAAGACAAATATGTGTGGGAAGGAAAGAAGTGAGAGAACTAGAAAGAAAGAACGAGGGTAGGAGGAGGAGAAAAGGATGGAAGAATAGGGTGAGTTAAGGAAAAAGAAACACTGGTAAATCAATGCTGGTCTACGTTATAGAAAAGTTCCATGTCTCTCATATACAACAAGACTATACAGTGCTTGAACACAGCAGTGCTTTGAACTAAATGCTAACATCAGCACGCTAACGATGACAATGCTAACATGGTGATGTTCAGCAGGTGTAACGTGTACCATGTTCACCATATTAGTTTAGCGTGTTAACATGCTAACATTTGTTAATTAGCACTAAACACAAAGTACAGCTGAGACTGATGGGAATGTTTTGCAGGTATTTGGTCATAAAGCAAAGTCTTTGACCAATTAAACTTTTGAACAAATGGTGGCGCTAGATGAAAAGTTAAGGGATCACCAAACTTAGTACAATTCATCCCGAGGTGGAAATGAATGTTTGTACCAAATTTCATGACAATCCATCTGATAGTTGTTGAGAAATTTGTTAAGTCACTCCAAACTACAAATGTCAACCTTGTGATGCTGTTAGTGGGGCTAAAAACGTCACACAGACAGTCTTTGATAAGAACATTGTAATCTTGCGCATACCTTTACAAGCCATGTGACTTCTACTACTCTCACTGGAGCTGTGTAGAAAATGTTACAGAAATGTTACCAGGTCACAAGTAGGCAGACTGCCAGAGTGACTTTCACATCAAAATGACTCGGGGTCTTTTTCAAACTTGACACCAGCATATTAAATTGACGGTGCATTTATAAATTACATACAGTGCATGTCTAAAAGAGGCTTAAGATAGAGAGACAGACAAATGTAAAGAGGAGGGGGGAGTCTCAGCAAGAGGGAGAGAGAGAGAGAGCACCGTGCTCTTACAGTAAATCAGGCCTGACGGAGTGACCTTTGATAGCCCCAGACAGAAAAGGTTACATGAACGGTGGAGAAAATGGGTCTATCTGTCACTTAGCAGCTAGCTATAAATTATGTTGTGTGTGTGTGTGTGTGTGTGTGTGTGTGTGTGTGTGTGTGTTTGAGGTCAAACGAACAAAGAAAACTTGGTGTATCTTTCTTTCATCCACAGAATATTAACAATAAATTGTTCTCCATAAAAATCACTTTATATACTTTCTCCTTCATACTAACTGAAGGATGCTGAGAATGTGTTCTGTGGCGCTGCACATTAGCGCGGGCAGATCAGTTATATAGACTGCAATGCATAGCTGATCATATAAAAACGGTGAAAAAAACAGTGAATGTGAAGTAAACATACAGAATATACAAGTAAGTAGGTTATATGCTAGTTGAAATGGCGAGATATGCATCACTTTCAAACAAATAAATATCCACTTTGCTTCTGTGTTTCTCTGAACAGTACAACACAATGGTGGTACAACCTTTACCCAATTCATCAAAGCCGTTCTTGCATTTTCTGTTTTAAACATCCAGTGTCATGTAGGTCTTTCCCTGCGAGCAGTACTCTGGTTCGAAGAAAGTGAATAATTCTACACATTTGCAACAGCAGCACCAGTGGATTGTTTAGAATAAAAACAGTACCACCTACACAAAGACTGCCCCATTAACAGAATGTGCAAGGAAAAAGGCATCTCAGTGTTGCTGACCCTGTTTGAACACAAGTGATCTCTGACCACAGCAAGGAATAAAAAAAAAAGCAAACTACCACTTTTAAAGCAGCAGCATAAAATTAAGTAGCATTTGTCAGGTGGTTCAAATCCCAGTTACACATGATTATGCTCATAGTCATCAGCACCTCGAAGGCAGTTTAATAAGTAAATGCTTTGTTGAAGGGCATGATGGCTGTGCTCAACAGCTCACCTATTATTTCTGGCAACTCTAATTTACATCCCAAGCTATGCCAGTTGCCCATGCCCTTGATACTCCCTTAAGTCCCCTATGCCCCCGTAGTGCCAAATGTGTTAAATTAAGCTTACTGTATTTTACAAACCTCAGCGACCCATGCTATCTAATAAACTACTAATGGAGGGAAACACAGGCATCTCATTAGGAGGTTGCCAAAAGACACATACACTATACACACACACATACACTATACACACACACATACACTATACACACACACATACACTATACACACACACACACACACACACGACTTGGAGCAACTTTCCTCTGGCTCAAAGCCGGACATTAATGATGTTCCAGCTGGTTTTAACAACTATTTATTTATTGAGGGAGTAATTTTGCAGTGTAGGGAACCTGATGAAGGTGTTTGGGGAATTCTCATGTATTAATCAACCTGCAGTGTTTGTCTTTTTCTGTAGAGAAGAGGAGAGGAGAGGAGAGGAGAAAGTCATGTACACACTCATGCGCGCACACACACACACACATTTCTTGAGTAAACAGAGGAAAAAGGAGCCATTTAAATGGCGACTTGGTGACAATGTGCTGTGATTGACAGCAGAAGGAGGGGGTTGATGGGAGGATTCTGTCAGCGACTGATAACAGCTGTCTGCTTCACTCACGAGAGAAAGACAGAAAGTGAGAGACCGAGAGAGAGTAAGAGAGACACACACACACCTAAACAGGAATGCACCCTTGCATATATTTCCAATTAAAGTTGTTGCTTGCGTCATTCATAAGTTACGTAATGCATATGGAAAAAGGCAGATTACAGAGTCCATCCTGTGAATTTCCATCAGCACAAACAATCCATCGTAGCCTGACACTGCTCTGTACTACAGATGATAAACAGAGATGCAAAGTCACACACACACACACACACACACACACACACACACACACTTATTAAACATTCATCGGAGTGAGTTTGGGGTAATGAACGGGAGTCAACAATGAATTATGGATCATATTCTAATGGTTGACTTACCCCTCTCATTACTGGCATGCTAATGTGATTGGGAAACAAATGATTATCAGCTTTATTAGAAAGGGGAAAAGAGCAGGAGAGAGAAGGGGCTCATGATCCCATGACACCCCCTGACTGTTTCACCTGGAGGAATGAACGAGGTGGATGAAAGAGGAAAACTGAGATACATGTGGGGGAAGAGAGATCATTTCGAGGCTTTGGACACCATCCAAGGACTTAAAATTATTGTTTTATTTATTAACAGTATTTTCACACATCTTTGACTCTAGCTCAGGACTTGAAGTACAACATCTCACCAATTACAGTACGCAGGTCATTACTAATTAACACATTTAACTGTTCTGTATGCAGTTTGGGTTTGTTCTAAAGTAAGCTATTTCTTCCCGCAGATGTGTTGGAAATGGCAAGCATCACATAATGAATTCCTCTCTGCAACACAAAATACATTTAATAGCAGTAGTTCTGCACCAATCTGCACAGACCTACAGCTCCCCAACTGATGTAATACATTGGAGTGCATGCATACACACCCTCAGGCATTTATCACAGCACTGGTCAAGGTGGAGACATCTCCCGCAATCCATCTCTCAGCTTATTGGCAACAAAAGACTTGCTTTTATGCTTTGCCCAGAGATTTATGACCGACGAAAGGTGTGCGTGCGTGCGTGTGTGTGCGTGCATGAATGCATACATTAGCATCACATGCACACCTCGCAGTCTGAAAAGGATCAGGTTGATGTGCTTATTGACACCTCACCTCCCTCTCACTTCTTCCCCTCCCCATGTCCCCTCTCCCCTCCCACCATCCATCTACCCCTCAATCCATCACCTTCCTTTAAAAGCCTGTTAGGAAACCCAATACCTTTCATTAGCACAAAAAGATTAGCTTTTTAGCAGGAGGGGTGTGTGTGTGAGTGAGCAGAGAAACAGTGGGTGGGAGGGATAAATAAAGATAATCAAAGATGCCTGTGCCAGACAGCCACTTAGCTTAACCTACAGTGAGCTGAGCACAGTCAAACACAAGCACGCAGTTACACCCATGGTTACAAGACATTACACACCTCACAACACTGATATCGAAGGGTTTGGAACAGTTTAATTCCAAAATAAGATATCCACCATTAGGGAGCACTGACATTGACTCCCACAAAATGATTGTTGGCATGAAAGTAAAGCCGATCATGGATTATAATTAAAGTTATGAGTCATCTTAATCCCTCTGCTTGCAAAATACTCGTGGTTTTGATGATACAATCATTTGGGTGGTTGAAATGTTCACTGATGGATTTTAGATAGCATTAAATTGGGATGAAATAGCATGAAAGACATCATAAAGTCATTGATTGAGAAGGAAATCATATTTTACTTTACATACTCATAGCAATATTTTTGGGGAATAGACAGCTGATTGAAGATTAACATAAACATGAGCTCTTGTATTTGAGGTTTATTACTGGCCCTCAGCATAACTATGCAGTTTGCCTGAATGTAAGATAAGACAAGATAAGATAAGATAAGATATTACTTTATTCATCCTGAGGGAAATTGTTGAATGTCAGTAAACATGAAGGAGCAGCTATACCATATTCTTTCAACAAAGGCAGCCAGATATTGCAGCACAAATGGTCACGTTAGATTGAGATCTGCGTTTATTGTATCGTCTGTGCCTGATTGTTTGACCCCCGAGGAAGAGCGGTGTGTGGTCGATACGCATTGGTCGTGTGTTTTAATCATATAGCCCAACAATAAAGCCTTTCTTTTTGACCACGTGGGGGCCGTACAGCAAGCTGTAAACACAACATTGACATATTATCACCCTATAAAGTAAATATAGTGAATGTCTTAGCAAATAGCTGCCTATTTACTGAGCACATCCAGCAGACACAGAGCATCATTATCAGTCATTTGGAGCCTTGTTTCTTTCCACCTGGTAAATCTAAGACAAACGTTCACTCTCCTTATAGCTTTGTTTTGGTTTCCACCAACTCATGAGAGAAACGTCTCTTTAGCTGCTAAATGTGACACTATATTCTTTACCTAGTCGCTAACTTTGTCCGTCTGCTGTTTGGCGCTGGGCAGGTAGCGTACAGTGGGTTACCAGAGCTTTTTTGCTAAAAACAACTGCCTGATCACGGCTGGAAATGTGATTGATGAGAGCGGAAAGATTGAATCTAAATATTTAGGTTGCAGGCTGTAGAGCCAAAACAATGAGTTGAAAAAGGCTAAAACACTTTATAGAGCTGAGGGAAACTACAGCACCAGGTGATAATTCTCTGTGGGCTCGGCACTACAAGCGACACCTTTCACATCACACATAGTCCTCTGACCGATTGTTAATATAAAACTATTGATAAGTTCAGCTTTAACTTGTCGTAGTTTATTAAAGCAGTGTGCCTTGAATATTTTGAGGATGTTTTTCTGTCTCTGGACAGTCTTCAGCCTACCTGTGCATCAGGAGCACCTGCTTTTTTTGAATTACTGCTGAATCCACGTAGCGTTTCCTCTATTGTTTTTTATTGAACATTACACATGTGTGTTTTTTGGCTTTATACATCAATATGTCATGTGGTTAACTAACTACCATTCCTGCCTTTGACTATCAACATTATCACTTCATAAGGAATTTGTTGTTGTTTTCTGTTATAAGATGCACTTAATATGTTTAATGTGTAATCAAAGCTGACCTTTTACACTTCTTATATACAGTATGTCTGGTTCAGTATGTGTATGTTTTAAGGGCCCACTGTGTTTTTATTCATTCATAACAAAGTATGACGTAGAAGCACACACACACACACTCATTAGACACATTTTGAGTAATCTTGAAGGACTTGCCATCAGTAAAAACAATACCAATGCATTTCCCCTGGGATAAAACGACAGTCCTATTAATCCATCGGACAAACACACACACACACACACACACACACACACACACACACACACACACAAGCAGAAAACACATAGTTATTTAACCCACTATTTCCCTGGAGAGAGGGTCTTTAACAGTAACAAAGCAGTGTCCAATCACTTACATGCTTTTCCCTGGTGCCTCCTCTTTCCATACAAAACAATCTGGAGAACAAGATTACGCACACGCACACACAAAAGCATACATGCACATACTCACTCACATACACACACATGCCTTCACCTAATACCCATCAGCTTTTGGGACAAAGGAAAATCTATATTTCATCTGAGGAGCTGAGGTGTTTGTGCACACGCTGAGTTTGTTTGTCATTAGACCTAACCCCTGTGGCTCACCTAATCAGGTTGCTGTGTATGTGTGTGTGTGTGTGTGTTTAATTCTGTCTGTGAGGGTTTGTGAAAAAGGGAGAATATGACTGTGTTTGTGTGCACGTATGGTTGAAAAGTGTAGAGGAGTGAGAGGCGTGGGAGACAGAATCGTGCAGACACACACTTGAGGCTGAATTAAAGTTATCGATCGGCCATGGCATGCTCTCACACAGAGATCAAAGCTTAACCCTGATCAATGACATTTTGTTTGTTTGTGTGTGCATGCATGCATGCGTTTTTATGCATCATCTCAATTTCCATCTTTCTAGACAGCTGCATTTGATATTCTTAGACTTCACATGTTTAATACCCAGGCTCCATCTTCATCGTTAAGCTTTAATGTAACAAGACTATGAGTCTACAGCCATGCTATATGAGGTGCTTTGGGCTAAATGCTAAGGTCAGCATGCTAACATGCTCACAATGACAATGTTAGCACACTGATGTTTACCAGGAACAATGTTCACCAGGTTCACCATTTTAGTTTAGCTTGTTAGCATGCTAACATTTAATAACCAACACTAAACACAAAGTACAACTGAGGCTGATGGGAAGGTATTTGATCATAAACCAAAGTATTGTACAAATAAAAAATTTGATCTGATGATGGTGCTCTAGCCAGGGGATCGCAAAAAGTTATTTCCATTTATCCTGAAGGGGATATGAATGTGGGCACCAAATTTCATGGAGATTCATCAGCATTTGTTGAGATATTTTACTGGATAAGTGCAAAGTTTGACCTGCGGATGGTGCTAAAGGAAAAGTCAAGAGATCCCCAAAGTGCACCAAAGTGGTGGACCGACCGACAGACCCAATTGCAATCCGTAGAGTTATGCTGCTAGCCAGCGTTGCTAGAAAGTTTGATTAGCAGGGTTGGTCTAGTGAGCAGAAAGAGCATCCTTCACCCAGACGGAGACAAGCATCTGCCCTGCTGAAGTGTCCTTGAGCAAGATATTAAATCCCTACCAAAGACTTTGCTCTGTGGCTCAGAGAATTCCCTCTTCGGTAGTCAAGCATCACAAAAAACTTAACAACATCCAAGTGGTCCCTGCAGCAGATTATACACACCACATGATCACTGTGTGGAGGGCAGCTTGAAGCCCTGTTCTCCTGACCAGCCAACCCTGCCTGTGGCCTCAGCTCAACAATTACTCAGAGTTTTCCAAAGCATTTCAGTGCAAAGCTGTCTACTTTCCATACAATAACACTAGAAGAACAAGTGTCTTTTTGCTAATAAGGACATCGGACAGCACCACAGTTAACCTATATGCAACATTAAACTAA
Source organism: Oplegnathus fasciatus (assembly GCA_003416845.1). Lineage (NCBI taxonomy): Eukaryota > Metazoa > Chordata > Actinopteri > Centrarchiformes > Oplegnathidae > Oplegnathus > Oplegnathus fasciatus. Next base: position 522,948 of record NTHP01000275.1, read on the forward strand.
TTGCTGGCCACTGCTATAATTGCGAATGAATGGCACCAAAATGACAGACAATCAGACTCTGTGCCCTACAATCTTATTCACCAGAGTGAAACCTCAGTCTATCATTTCCCCTCTGTCTACCTTCATTAGCACGTCTTCACATGTAATGGCCAAGCACTGTGGCAGCCAATCAGACAAAGTAGTGTAGTCATTTGAAAGGGGGATGGTGGTACAGTTAGTGTGTCAGTGTGTCTAATTCCCAGCTTTGTTCTCTGACATATTTTAATGGAACCATGGAAACGTTCTGCTCCTTTCACCTCATTTGGCTAAACCACTGAGCAAGATATAGGGTACAGTACGGTATTACTCCTTATCTAATCATATCATGGGGGGGGGGGCTTCTAAAGGAAGGTAAATGTCTTTGAGGTGAGGCAGCTCTGCTCAAGAGCTTTACTTAAAAGTTAAAGAAACAAAGGTTTGAGGTATGGAAATGTTCATTCTCTTTTTTCCATCACCTCTCCAGCTCTCAATGCTCTTAAACTGCTCTGCACCACTGGAGATGACCAGATATGTGTAATTTGTATTTGTTCAGAGGTTACCCAGGTGTATTTCACTCCTCCTCTATTGTTTTATGGTCTTAATATCTCTGAGGTGAGCAGAAGATGATAAATCAATAGAAACAATACTTTCTCTCTATGTCAAAAACCAAGGGAACACTCAGTGTGTGTGTGTGAGAGAGAGAGAGAGAATCTGTACAAACACACTTCTACTGGTTTGTGTGTACTAGTGTCTGTGTGAATACCTATAGCAATATGTTTACTATATGCCCGCAGTGGAGTAATGCCTAATCCAATTCGGCTATTGACAAGGAGCACACATAATACACGTCTCCCCAGAGCTTATATGGGTATTCATAAGCAACAACAGGATGAGGCATGGGAGAAATTTTGAATTAGACCATCTAGGGGACGTTTTCTGGAGCCTGATAGAGAAACAGCCCCATCTACAGGATGTAAGTGTGACTGGAAACCAACACAAACCCTCCTCCCTCATACAGTTTTGTACCTAAGTTTAAATTCCAGTGCATCTCTTTGTCTCAGCAAAGCTTAATGAGCCTCCTGAGAGCACGCCCAGGTGAACTTGCTGTAAGAGGAAACTACCTGCGTCTACCACAGCACAGAACAATGCTGTCCTTTTTTTTTTTTTTTT
>NTHP01000275.1:524140-596700 GCA_003416845.1 Oplegnathus fasciatus
TTTTTTTTACAGAAAATACTGTATCTGCAGATTTTGGAGGGGACACTGCAGTACTTTGCCAGTGAAATAAGGGTGTTCTCTTACACTGAGTGGTGACTTAGTGAACAAGATCCTGGAAGTGGTCAGCATGGACTCAGCGTTTCTGAACACAAGTTGCTGGGGTCTCCTCAACTACAAAGCACAAACACGCACACACATTTGATATACTCAGAGGAGAGCAAGCTCAGGACTTAAATACACGAACACACACATCCTGGGAGATTGGCCATGCTCTCTAACCCCTTCCTGTGTACGCTGACCTGCCTCTCAAATATCACTGAGTCCAGACAGAGGAGAAAGACCTTTGCAGAACAAAGGAGAGGTCTGATAAGGAAGAGCTTGCTGGTCGCACTCTGCCTTTCTCTCCTAACTACAAAGAGAACGCCTGCCCCTGGTGGCTTGTCTGAATTGTCCCCCTCTCTTGACTCATTTCTGGTCGGAGAAAAACACAGAGGACGTAGAAACAGGAAAAATGGAAGGACAGGAGAGGGGGCAATTTTGAAGTGGATCAGATTGGAGTGATGAAAGGGAGGAGAGAAAAGTTGCAGAGTGGAGTCGGGGTGAGGAGACAGAAAGAGGAATAGTAACAGGGGTTTCAGAATGAGAAACTGAGAGGGATTATTAAGCAGTCACCTTGACAAGAGGGGTCACATTTCATCCAAAGTGGTGCTCTTTGTAAGGTGCTTGCGGTGTCAACTAGCTGCCTACATTTTCACATTTTTACTCCCCACAATAAATAAATAAAAGGATACTGTTAAATTGTATAATACATTAGCATCAGATAAAATGCACATTATAATGGGGTTTGCTTGCTCTAACCAACTCCACGGATCTCAGCCAATAGTGTGTGTTTGCATTTGCGTGCGTGCGTGTGTGTGTGTCCAAAAGAGCTGGCAGCCACACAGAGGTATGAGACAGATGTGTGTGTCGGTCATTACTGTAATCGCTCCATTTACTTCATCTACCCTGGGAGGGACGGCTGGTCACCACCATCTGGACGCACGCACACAAGCACATACATGGCAATAGCCAGCCATGGTAGGGTTTCATGGGTAGTCAGCCAGCAACAGGAGGGAGGCTTTGAAATGATCATTACGTATGTGTGTGTGTGTGTGTGTGTGTGTGTGTGTGTGTGTTTGTGCTGGCACCTGACAAAAAAAGACGGAACTAGCTAATGTACAGCGTGAGTGCGTGTGGTCGGCTTTATTGGTAACCTCTGTTATCTTTCAGAGTTGCAGGGATAATTCTGTATGGCAGGAGATGATGGCTAATGATAGCAGAGTGTGTGTGTGTGTGTGTGTGTGTGTGTGTGTGTGTGTGACAGTGTGTATGCATTTGCCATCTTTGTCACTGTCTCAATTTCTCTTTCCCTGGTGACATTTTTTCTGTCCACTTTTCTCTTCTTGCTTTTTTCCCTCTTGTCTCTATCCTCCTTTTTCATCCATTTCTCTGCCTCCCCTGAGTCCAACTGCTTCAGAAATACATGAATCTGTCGTTTTCCCCAGAGACTACAAGACAAAATGAAAAAGGCCATGGTGAGTAGAAAGTGCGGACTTGTTCGAGACATCCAGTGCCTGAAGAGGCGACGGTCATCACGGCGTGTGTGTGCATGTGTGTGCGGTTGAAAGATACAGAGACCTCAAGCTCATCTACATGTCATTTCCTCCCCTGACTGGGGACAGGGAAAGGGTGATGAGGAGAGGAGTAGAGGAGTGGTTGAGGGGAGAGACAGAGAGTGAGCCAGGCTGAAGCTCGGGACTCAAGAGCGGCAGTCTGATCGTCAAGCAACATGTAGTCATGGCAACGGCAAATGGAGAGAGCGAGGAGGAGAGGTGGAGAAACAGAGGAGGAGAAGAGAAATGAGGGAGACGCTTCAGGTTAAAACTACGTTGCTGAGAGGTTTTTTTTTTAAAAAGAGTTTAGCTGGTGCTTTGCTACATTGGAGCAGAATATTACAGCCACTTACAGGTGATATTTCAGTTACAGTCAAGAGCTGGGAGTTTAAATATTGCCTGAGGATACGTTTTTCCATTTGCCCTCTTACTCCTCCTGTTTACATTACTCAGCAATGAGTCTGTTCAGAACTACTCTTGAATATTTATCACCAATAGCCGGCCAAGTGCATATCTCTATTCTGCTGTTGCTCTTCTGCTCCTTCATCACTCTATTCTCTGTCTCATTTGTATTCTGTAAGCTCGCTGCCCCTCCTCATTCTCCACCCTGGCATACACCCTCTCTTTTTTTCCCCTTTGTCTCTCCGTTGGCTCCCTCTCCTGCTCCTCTTGTCCCCCTGTTGTCCTAAGATCTCTTTTTCTGGCCTCCGTCCTTCCATCCCTGCAGAGCAGAGCTGACATTGGGCATGAGGTCAGAGAGATGGGCAGTCATGCTCCTGCTGTCAGCAGGCTCAAATGGGCTTAGATACAGTGTGTGTGGAGACACCCAGGGGACACCCTCAGTAGCCTTGGGCTCTGGACAGGCATACACACACAAGCCCCACACATTCAATCACACACTCTTGTAGGCATATAATAGTAGAAACACACATGCATGCTACGTACCAACAAAAATTGCACTCTTATATCATATAAAGGACATTGATTCAAGCTGCATGACACACACACACACACAGACAATGAATGTGTGTAAAGAGCATTCATGCAAGCACACACACAAAACATATACGAGCACACACATTCACTTAAGCAAACAGAGTGAGGCATGGAATTACAGATTTCAGAAAGGACAAATTCCCTTGGAGAACTGCCATGGATTATTGGCTGGTATAGCCAGTGTTGGGAACAATGGAAATATTCACTGCTGATGAATGCTGAACACTTATGTTAAAAATAAAGACATAAACCTCCAAAGGTCATATACATCCATTAAGCATATATACGTCATGTGAGGTGAAAAATCACTTCCATCAATTGTAACTCGTGTTTAAAAGCAAACTTTATGCCAGAGGGGAGTGATTACAGAAAATTAAGTGGCTGTATGAACAAGGAAACCTTGTATAATCTAATGGGGCATGGTTAAACTGCATTTATACACTATGTAGGAATACTAGAGATGAGGACATTTTACAGCTGTTAAATCATCAGGTTTTGACAAGCTTTCTCTCGAAGGGATGCTTACATTATCTATTTGTAGGCATTGCATAACCCTATATACGGATCAAATGTATGACCATAAGGTTAGCAATACACTCAAATGTCAGCTCTGCCTTCTCCAGTCTGCCCATTTTAAATTGGGATATGATTATATCCACGTATTAAGGTTAAACTCAGAAAGTGAAGGATCCTTAAAAGGGTAATCATTGCTGTGGTATTTTAAGTAACACAGTTAGAGAAATGTCCCATTTTTCCATGTTTTTATATAAATGGCATAACAAGTGTAATAGGATGTCATGGCTAGGGTCACTTTGGATTACAGTTGAAGGATGCCATCAGAAAGACTGTACCACACTGCCCCCATGTGGCGATGATGCACACTGCAGAGGTTAGTGGAAGAGGGTACATAACAGACCTCTTCTACTGTATTTGGAGCAGTAGCAGTTGCCACATTTTTATTACATATTTAAAGAAGCTAACAGTCACACATTTCACTATGATTATGCCCAGCATGATTATATTTGACAAATAAAACTAAACTTGAAACATGTTCTTCCACATATTAAAATAAGAAACCCCAAACAATGCTAAAATTCTGAATCCAATTGTTCTGCCGTCTGACACACATACACAGACATACAATTAGTAATTTCACAAATCATAGTATTTGTTACCTATAGAAACATTTATATACTGCTATATCACTGAAAACCTTTTAAGTGCATCACAGGTGTAATATCATTACCTGTCCTGGAGGTGTCACTGTAGTTCGGTCTCCTCTGAAGGCTCAGGTTACAGGATTGGGTTGCAGGCCATACAGGCTACACAAACAGTCTCCATCATGTAGGATAGTGAAGCCAGCTCATGCTGCGTTGTCACAGCAACAAGTTAACCTATCCATCAAGGTGTGTATCACTTTTCCAGCTGATAGCCCTCAGAGCTGGAGAAGAGAGAAGAAACATAAAGTTGGGACGGTAGAAAGAGTGCATCATTGTTATGATTGGGGAAACATCTATTTATAGCTTCTGATCTTGACAGGAAGGATTGAGGTGAGTTTGTACCTTTTATCTCACTCTACGTGACTCTCCTCTCTGGTTTCACATCCCCTACACATTCAGTCAAGTAGTAGTAGTAGCCTTTACTTATTTCTTCTTCCTGCCAGCGGAGTCTTCATGGCTGAGGCCACCGGCACGAGCAGCAACAGCGGAGGTTTAGGCAGTGGAGGGGCTGGAGGAGTGCGTGTTCCCCAGGAGCCCTCTCTTAAAGCTGGGGTGGTGTTGTCAGATGAGCGGGTGGACTTCCTCCGGGAGCAGGCCTTCTGCGTGCTGCGAGTGAAGACGGATAAATGGAACCGCTTCATTGGAGCAGAGGAAAACCAGAAGGTTATACTGGATTTCCTGGACCACATCTGGACCAACAGACTGCTGTTCTTCACTGGACCTGGAGGGACATTACATGCAGGAGATGCTCAGGTAAGGCATAAACTGAGTTTATAAAAACACATGCTTTGATAAATGTTTCATTTACTTTTTCATCTTCCCATCTTGGCTAAAGTCAATTTTGTAGGTAAATTCAATTATGGTTATAGCCTTGAGTAAATATTTAATGGTGTAGTTCATCTGTTATTTTCTGTATGCACTGTATGTTAGAAATTCTGTATACTAATATCCCTGAGATAAAGATACTGTGAAACGATGATGGGCACACATGCAGAGTGGCTGATGATGAGGCACATTCCACTATCTGTTTGCCTGGGTGGCGTGAAGACACAGTTCATTAATAAAAGACAGCAGCAAAATGCCTAATATCCTGAGAATCACCGTCATGCTCATAAAATTAGAGTACAAACTGCAAAGTGAATTTAGCTCTTAAACAAGACAACAAGCTGACATGCAGGCTATACAAGTCTTAATCAAAATCTCCTGGGCTTGCGATCTACACTCCATCTAACATACACACTCTTTGAAATAAGTCACTACTTATTTCTGGTGCTTTCAATGCTGTTGAAAGCATTCCTACTGTTTTTGCATCTGTGAAGACGTCCCCACCGTGGAAGACCAAGCTGCTGTGTGTGCTAAAGAGAGGCGTAAAGAGGATCGCCCGCCAAGGATTCAGACTCCAACTCCGGCTGGGAGAAGTACCTGGATACCCCATGGAGCACCTACCTGTTGTCATCTCTGAGGTGGGCTAGTGTGTGTGTGTGTGTGTGTGTGTGTGTGTGTGTGTGTGTGTAAAGTGTCCAACTCACACACTAAATGCAGGTGGCATATGTGATGTGTGTGGGGATGAAGATTTGGGTTTTCCAACTCTGGCAGGACAAAGGATGAAAGCATGATGTGTTGTGTGTACTGCATAGGTGCTGGTGTGTGTGCTGTCCAACGGTCTGAACCACGAGGACTGGTCGCGTGTGGTGTCTGATGACATCCACAGGCACCTGGAGAAGCTGAGGAGCAGGGTGGTGACCCTGAGAGGCCGCGCTGAGGGACGAACACTGCTGCCGCTCCCTCTGTCTGTGGAGAGGGCTCGGCCTCAAGACATTGTGCTCAGGTCAGTGAGTTTGCGTGGCTTATAACCTAGCTGCATTTGTATTTTTTCGTGGCACATTTCTTACGCTATAAAGGTGTGCTTTCATTTCGTCAAAGACAGGTAAAAGATTTGAAGGACCGTTACTATGTTGTCAAGTTTAACAATAAAAGACCCTGTGTTCGTCTTTATTCCGAGTTAAAAACGTTTCGGAAAACACTCACCGCATTTCCAGATTCGTTAAATGCTCTTCTGTTCAGCGACAAAGAATAATATCCCTTGGGCCGCGCAGTAAAACATTTTTAACCTGTTTAAAGACTTAAACTGTCCTGTTCAACCAGCAGCCGGAAGTGACCGGAAGTGCCTGCTTGTCATGTATGACACTGCAACAAAAATAAAATATAAATAATAAATAAAAACATCACAAAATTAAACGTTTTACTATCACTTTCACTTGTCTACATTAATGTTATTGCACGTCCTCATATTTAATAAGGCTTTAAGAGCTGTACAAAACAAGCAAGGATTCAGAAAGACAAAAAAGGAAAAACAAGATCAAGTGCTATTTCCGGTCGCCATGTTTATTTACTTTAATTAACAGACTTGCAACTTGGGAATCCAGCTAGCTAGTTAAACTTTTTTATTGTGCAGCAGACGGGATATTTTTCATTCTAGGTAGCTGGAGTCTATAGAGAGTTTTTGAGAAACTTGGAAATATCTTTAAAACAGTGGTGAGTGTTGTCAGTTGATCTGCGAGGTTTGACAGTTTGTCTGAACAGATGGGCTAACATTAACCTAGCTCTATGAATGTTATCAATGCAGAAGTCTCAAATTCATACATTTCTCATGTAGCTTTTATGAAAGTAACACGTTCTTTGTGGAGAGGCGCAAACTGGGCTATTGCCACTGGCTATTGCATAATATAGAGAGTAAAATGTAAGGTAGCATAATATATGCTACTATTTTTCAGGTCATAAATGGATAAGTTGCTAATTGGCAAGCAAGGCATGGACGTCCCGTTAGAGTACATTTTGGTTGTGTCAAACTAATACAAAAGATCTACAAGCTGACTGTGATTACATTTACAGCTAACTAGAACCATATTTTAGCCCTATTTGTAGTTTGCCTTCCAAACTTACTTTCATCTTCCAAAGCCCATATTGCCATTTTTACCCACACTGATTGCCCCACTCTCTGTCTTCCTCAGCCCCACTGGTTGGCCACTGGACCGTGGCTTGTTATACTCTATAGAAACTCTGATAGTTCAGTGGTCTGGACAGATATGGAACATCCTGAAGAAAGACTCTGGTATGGTGCTGCTCCGTGGAGACCACCCAGGCCCCAACGTGGAGCTCCAGTTTTGGACCACTCAGAGGGAAAACCTGCTGGGCATCCAGTCACAAGTATGACATGGGTTCTGTGGAAGTTGGCAGGGGTGCAGTCAATTTAAAAAGTAAACTGAAACTGCACTTCTCAAAGTTTTAGTTTTCAATTCATAGGACCAGAGTTTGAGTCCACAGCTTGAAAGGGCTGTCAACAGACCCCAAATGTGTTGCATGACATAGCAGTCACTCCACTTATGGAGTTCCTATTTATCTTCCCACGTCAGCCCAGGTGTACACTTATTGTCCACTTTATTAGGTACACCTGTACAATCGAATGCAATCCAATACAACCGGTCTGCCCCAAAGTCTACTTTTATGATGTCTATAATGTTCAGTTTTTGTTGTCACTGATATAGAGGTGTTTATTCAGTTATATGTTTTAGCATTGAGGTCATAGTTAGTGGTGGTGTTTAGAACAGCATTATACTGAGAGGTGTTTCCAATACTCTGCCTCCCTCATGTATTTAAATGGAGAGGACAAAAACTTTACCTATGGCCCCAGTAATAAACAAATAATGTAATTTACACATTTCTGACAATGTCAACAAAGACTGTGCATTCTACACTTTGTAAAGGTAGAAGTGACAGCAGAGGTGTTGTATTGAATTGCAGTCGAGCGTACAAGTGACGGCTGAGTGTTCATCCTACTACAGTACGATGTCCTTGTTTGCAGATCCAGAGCCCCAAAGTGGAGCACATCATGGAGATTCTGAGAAGAGTCAAGAGCAGTTACTACTCCTCCTTTAAGGACATCTGCCTCAGAGTCCATGAGGGTATCAGCATTACACATCATTTATCAGTGCTAATTAATTAATTTCCTTATTCTGTCATCTAGTCTCTACAGCCCAATTTCTCATTTAGTTTTACTTAAGAAACATGTTAAGCTGTCATTGTCTTAATATGTACTGCTCTTACATCCAGAGTTTACAGCTATTATTACAGCAGTGTCTTCCAGCCCAGTTTCTTCATTCTTCTAATACACAAATAACTAACAAATAAATAAAACTGTGTTTTTTTCTATTTTCTCTGTCTCAAAGGACAACAGTTATTTGTATTTAGCCTGATAATTTCTCCTGAATTTCATATGTACACCCTAATGTAGCTTGCCTTGCCTTTTTTGTGTGTCATCATGCTCATTTAGCAATGGTGGACAACTGTTGCTAGAAATTTTAATCTAAGCACACAACTGTTAGAACACTATATGATTTTAGTTCTGTTAAGTTACCCCCCTGTGAGGATCATGTTATCCATTAGTACTTCTGTGTGTGATTATCATAGCGGTGCTGGAAGCGGAGGACATAGATCTGTATCTACGCCCTCTGAGGAGACTGATCAGCAGCTTAGAAGAGAGGAGTTTCCCACAGGTAGACGCTCTACTGCCTCCTCTTTTCCACACACTCTGTCTGATCTGGAGCCGTTCCCAATACTACTGCACTCCACAACGCATGGTGGTCCTCCTGCAGGAGTTCTGCAACCTGATCATTGAAAAGGTACAGTGATGCATCTCTGTGTATATGTGAAAGAGAGGGAGACAGAATAAGAGAAATTAAGTAATTTAAACAAACAATCTTCTCAATGATTGTGTGTCTGTATCCAGGCCTTCGCCTACCTGATCCCTGAAGAACTGTTTAAGATGGAGCTTGAGGAGGGGGTGGAGAGAGTCCAGATAACCATCTTAGTTCTGCGCACCTTCAAGCAATTGTTTCACACTCACCGCCAGCGGATCCCCAAGTACTACAAACACACCCAGACCACCAAGCTGTGGGACTTTCCTGCTACACTGGTGTTCCAGCGTTCAGAGCGCATCATGGATAGGCTGCTTATGATCGAGGTGCATGAGCTGACAAGCATAGCTCTGTGTGTGCTGGGGTTTTTTTAGGTGTTATTTTCAACATATTTACATCAAGTAAACTGCTGTATATTCATTTGTTGGATTTATTGTCTGATTTGTTGTTATCGTTTATCAAAACTGCTGACCCACAGGAAGTGTTTTATAAATTATGATTACCTCCATCCTGTCACCCTGACCCATCAATGGCTTTTCTCCTCTCATCTATAGGAACTTTTTGCTACAGCGCTTGACTTTCTTAAACTGGAGAAGGTTGAACTGGGTGGATCCAGAGGGAAAGTCCTCAGTGAGATGGTCTTCAGCATGAGTGAGGAGTTTCAGGACCGCTGGCGGACCCTCAGAGAGAGCAAATATGACCCCCTGGACTATACTAACGATGTGAGGCCTAGTGAGATTGTTGCAGTTGTCTCTGATACCACACTGCTATGTAATTAATAGGCCCCAAAGGGCTGTGATTCACAGCAATTTATAAGTGACAGTGACAGGCACAGCCAAATAATAAAAAATAACAGTTAAATGTTATTTTTCTGCCCAGCAGTACAGTGATTGAAAAGTAGCAAAGCAAAGTAGTTGCTAAGCAACACACAAGAATCAGTGACAGCATTTATTATTAGCCAGTTCGTCAATATTTAATTTACTAGATATTTTACAGCTATTTTACAACCGCTTCCAGTGTGACTCAGCCAAAAAACATGGATCAGAAACTGGTCTGTGTTATAATATATTTTTCACAAGTGTTATTCCAGCCAGTACTGATCAACTCAGCTAAGGAGAACTTGAAGTACTGCAGTGAAAATGTAATGGAATAAAAATTGCCTGCTAATATAAGTGAAGCTTTTTAATCAGGAAAGAGACTGAAAATATCCATAATTTCCTGTCTAATGCCATCTTGTGTCCAGGATTTTGTGCGTCACTACAGGCGTTTCATGGAGCAAAACAGAGATTTTGACCAGAGGCTGGGAACTGTCCTCAATCTGGCCTTCCAGCACTCCAAAAACCTGAAGTCAACCTTTAAGGTATGCCTGTTACACCTTGACAGCTTAAACGATCCCACACACAAGGTGTTGATCAGTTGCACTTTTTCAGTATTTGTCTAAAAAGAGCAAGCAGAGAACATTTAGCATGATAGTTACTATAATCACATTGATCTCAACTGAGAAGTCATTATTGGGAAGTTCAACTTGTTGGTGGCTTCGAATAAATGCCATCCAAAGTAAACCAGAACTATATTTTTGGACATCATACGACCTTAATGTCTAAAATGTACACTGTCCTAAAACTGTGTTGCTGTTGTGTCCCATCTAGTTGCTGAAAATTTTCAGCACCCTGCTTGACAGACCCAGGATCCACCAGCTGTTCTCTCCTAACTACAATGTGTTGCTGGCCATGTTCAACCAGGAAATAGACCACTGTCAGTTTACACTTGATCAACACAGAGATGGGGTAAGAGAGGTTGAACAGAAATAGATATTCTCAATGACAGTTACCACACAAAATTATGTCATAACAGGGAAGTCTGTAAGAGTTTAATATGACACATACTGTAATTTAATTAACACACTTAGCTAAATGTGTGCTACGAATGTTGGAAAAAAGTATAAACTTAAAGTACTGAATATAACTCAGTCGTCCTCCAAATTAATTCAGGCTTTGTGTTTCAGCTGCGGTCAGGCTGTACTGTCCTGGGGAAGAATATGCCATCAGTGGCCGGCAACCTCAAATGGTCACAGGAGCTTCGGAATCGAATCCTCACCAACAGGAGCAACCTCTGCCAGCTGGCCCATATGTATGGAGTTTACTATAATATGCATTGATAAAAAGATAGTTACAACTTATTGTAATACAGTCCTTTTAAAATTTTGCAGAATTTTAACAGGAAACAAATAAATAGATAATTTAGATAGCTGATTTCTAAGAATGTCTGTATTTTGAAAAAAACTTTTGTCTCAAATACAATCTCTACTGGAAATGTAATATCTGTTTTGATTAAAAAGAAATTTAATTCATCAATATTTCAAAAGTAATTGTTTGGATTACAGTAAAAGAGTACCCCACCGATTTAGCATTGCATTCCTGTAACATTGGCGGACTCATGATGGACAGTTTTTAAAAAAGTACTAAAATCGCTGCAAGAGAATCACAGATATTATCTTTTTTTATTCCACGCATTCTTCTTCCTTGTCAAAACCTTGCACCCTATATTACAAACAATGCAACTCCACCGTCGTGTGTTCGGTTGGAGATTGGGGTGTGTTATGCTAGTAGCGACTAATAGTAGGAGCCTCGAGTTGCTAGCCTTAAGCAGAAAAGGCGAGCGGACTACAGAGGTCTGGTAAGCTCACTTCTGTCTAACTCCACACTCCTAGATTTCTTTCATTTTCAGACTTGTAGTCTTCTTCTTGCTGCCTCAAGTAATGTCACTCGAGGCAATTTATCAGACTTTGTATAGCTCCCTCTGAAGCCACAAAAGGCATTGTCCAACTTTTTTCGCACATGCAGTAGTACTCCCCAAGACCTGTAAACAGACTTTGATGTGTAAAACCGGTGGTGTTCCCCTTTAAGTAGAGCAGGCATCAGGTTTTGGAAATGTTGTAAATCTTATTTTGGAATGACATTCTAGTATACGCACTGCAAGAATACAGTTTACCTGTCAGTTGGTATAAAATACAGGTGACACTTATATTTTACTTATCTTCATTTTTCTTTGGCTTTTTTCCTCCCTCCCTCCCTTCCAGGCCTCTGGGGTGTGCCGAAGCGGACAATGTCCTCCAAAAGTGTGAGCGCGTTCTGGAGGTTCTGGACCAGCATGATGAGGAGCTGTTCTCAGAGTGGACTGAGGGCCTGGAGGAAATCTGTCAAACTCACCTGAAGGAACCACTGCTCACACTGGACCCTGACACAGGCCTGTTCCAGGTCAACTTCAGTCCTGCAGTAAGCACAGAGAAGATGGAATCACATAGAGTTCAATTGAGTTCAAATATTTCTTTTTCTATTTCTAATTTTGATTAGTTTCTAAGTTTATAGGGCGTTGTGTGGAATTGGTGCAGACGTGTACCTACAGTTGCACCTGCTAACCCATCAGATAAAGGATGTTGGATACAGTGAACTATCGTGGAAAATGTATGATAAACATTCGAGTATACAAATCATCATTTCATAATTAAACTTGGCATGGTTAAGTTTGCACCACAAATAAGAGGTTAAATCATTCATATATATAAATATAAATTTCTGCTGCAACATATCACTGATTCCTACAATACAGTATTGATGTAGCCTGTACGAAATTCATGAAAGCTTTTACATTTGCTTCATTTTCTTTTCTCAGCATCCAGTAGCGCGTGTGTCTCAATTTACCAGAAGTAACAACAGTGGTTTGTTTTGAGCAAACAGAGGAACTGTTTTGCATTAGCAGCAATAACCACAGTCAGCGAACAGACACAGAAAATCACAAATTGTAATCAACATAAAATCAAAGAAACAAGACAAAGTCTTCTCCAAAAAGTGCAGCAGTGCTGAATATGTATAAACTGCAATAAAAAAAATTCAGGCACTATAATACAAGGATAAACAACTTATCTGATGTGCTGTGCACATTTCTCCTAATGGACTGTGTATGTGCACTTCGTTCCAATTCACTTAATAATAGTGATTGGCCTTCTTATCTCTACCACTCAACTATTCATATGTCTCAATGAGATCTCCACTTTAAGATGATGTTGCTATCTAATCAGATTTTTGCTGTCAAGGTAAAAGGAAACAAAACAACTACAACTCTTGATTCATCAAATTGTTTATTACATTTTCTCCTCCTCTCTCTCCCCCCAGTTGACATCAGTGCTGAGGGAGGTTAAGTATCTGGGCATGTTGAAGAACCAAAACATCCCTAAAGCAGCTCTCCATCTCTACTCCAAACGGGAGAGACTCTACATGGTGGGTAAATAAGCGTCTAGTGTTGCTTTGGATACAGTGTCAGACAGCTACATCTGTGAGCTATGTGGCTGTAAATTTGTTTTTAAGCTGTGAAATATGTTAAAAATGATCAGACTTAAAGTGTTAACGCTGCATTGTATCCTGTAGTACACACAGACACTGACCTTGGTGACCCAATGGTACAACCAGCTCCACAGTACCATACTGGCTGTAGAGCTGGGACTGGTGAAAGATGAGATGGATGGGACTAGACGACAGCTGGGTCCGGCCCTCCGGGAGCTGACCTGGGCTCAAGACGAACTATGGGATTACATTCAGAGCACACGAGACCTGGTCAAGGTATTGAACATTTCTTGTGTATCTTAAGGAAATCTTTTGACTACATTGTTAACAAACAAAAGGTGTAAGGTAATGCTAGTGTTTTTTCAGTACTCATGTTCACACTATTTTGCAGCATTTGCATTGCACCATTCTGATATATTTAAAGAAAAAAACCTGTCTCAACTGCATTTTGTGCAAAAGCAATATGAAAAGCTGCAGTGAAACTGTTGGCTGCTAATGTAGCATGAAACCTGGCACTCTCCCCATGTGGTCCAAGCCAGCTTTCCTCAATTATAGCAAACACTCCAGAACAAAAAGCAACATGCAGCTGTTAACCAAAGGGAATGTAATTACTGGATGTAATTGCTCTCTCTTGCTATCGCCAGAGCATTTCTAGTCGTGTCCAGAAGAGTAAAGCTAATGTGGAGGCCATCCAGGCCCTTATGGGGAAATTCAGCCACCGTGCCTTCATCACCAGAAAGACCCGTAGTTCTACTCTCCTCATCTTCTCTGACATTGAGGAGAGTGTTTCCAGACAGCACACTCTCATCACCACTACAGGGGAGCAAATACACAAACTGCTGCAGGTATATTACCTCACCTTACTGTTGATGCTGGAGAGAAGGACTTATACACTACACTGTAGATGTTAACATCTGCCGAACTCACTCATATTCATATCTATGATTACCATATCTGTTTCTTTCCTTCTGTCATTTTCCACTGTGCTCCAGGAGAGCCAGTCTCTGCTCTGTGTTACAGACCTGGACAGCAGTGAGTGGCAGGCCTACACAGACTATGTGGACCGCATGATCCTGACAGGCTTCTCCAGTGCAGTACGCTGCTCCCTGCAGTACCTCATGGACAACACAGATGCAACCCAGCGGATTACACCACTGTTTGAGGTCCAGCTGGTACTCAACAGCAATGAGATGACTTTTGACCCCTCGTTGGACTTCAGCCACAGTGGTAACTTCTATGACATTGTGGATAAGATGGTGGCCAACATCACCAACATGGCATCCTTCATTCCCAGAGTGGCAAAGCATAAACAGCTGGATAACTATCAGGTGCTGCACAGATTCAATTATAGGTTCATACAGTGTGCATATACGTACACACCTATATAGAAATATATTTGCAGGTACACACACCCTTGTCATTTGCTATTTTGTTTCTTCATCTTGTAGTGCGACATAAATGAAATGGAGGATTTGTCAGAGATGTGCCATGTAATCCGCTCACGTGCACGCGCAGCTATTGCTAAGGTAAGTGTTTGTTTTCTGTCACATGGAGGCTCATTTATGATGCTTACAGTTGTAAAGATTTTGTTGATTTTCAGGTCAGAGAATATCAGGGATCGTTTGCCAGCTACCGCTACCTCTGGACTGATGACAGGTCAGAAGTGTTTGGCTCTCAGGTTCTTGTACATAATTTTGTTCTCATCACTTGAAAAAAATGATAAATACCCCTTTGAATGAAATTAATAAGCATATTTGCTAAAGGAATTAATTGAAAAAAATGTTAACCTCAACTTTCACAGGTCTGAATTTATGAGGCAGTTCCTGCTATATGGCCATGTGTTAAGTATGGAGGAAGCTGAGCTGTATGCTGACTATGAACTGAAAAAGAACCCACCCACGCTGGACAACTTCAAAGAACAGGTGTGCTTCATGTTTGTTGTTCAAACGGCCTTCAACCTAAATTGACAATATTTTAGTTTTAGTTTTGCTGGTCAGAGCAACCTTAATCTCCGGTCTTTTCCTCTTTGGTCAATGTCTCGGAGTCACTGTGTCATTCTTCATTCCAGATCAACCTGTTTGAGTCTTTGTATGTACGAGTGAGCAAGATGGAGGACAGGAGGGTGTTTTGTGGCTGGCTGCAGCTAGATATCAGACCCTTCAAGCACACACTGATGAATGTCATCAAGAGATGGAGCTGGATGTTCAAGGAGCACCTGCTCAACCACGTGAACCAGAGGTTAGACACGCATGCACAAGCACAGACAAGCGCAAACACACTCATTTGTGTTTATCACCCTAAATGGTCAAGAACTACAAAAACAGATAAGAATTACCATTTGAACATTAAAAGTAGATATATAAAATACAGAGTGGCAAAGTATTGTGTACTGTATGTTTAAATACATTGTAAATAAACTGTACTCTACTGTGTACTGTATAAATGTAGCTTTGCTGCCTGCATGTTTTTGGAGTTTGTCCCAACTGTTTTGTTGCCACTTCTTGTCTGGTTCTCGGTGGACTGTAGATTAATTTAGTCCATAAATCTGATTCTTCCAAGAACCGGTAACATCAGATAACATTACTGACAGAGACAAAGTTACTGAATATTTGATGTGCTATTGTTTAATTTGTAACACATTCTGCCATGGTTGTTGTTATCAAAGGTTACTCTTTATTTAGGTGATCAACAAATATTTTTCATCACAGATTTTTTGTTCTGTCAATAGACTACAATGCGTATTGCATTACGTTGATAAAGAGTAACTTCTGATCTCTATCAATCCTACAAATTATGAAGATGTTCACTTGGTTAGACAGGTTAGGCAAATATCGTCATCCAGGTTAAATATTCAAAGATACACTGATGGCTGGCGTAAGGAGCCATAAAGTCTTCATCAAAGGAGAATAACACATGCCTCCATGCACTGGCTCTGAATGTTGCCAGTGGACATAAATTATATGTCCTGCAGAATCATCCAGTAACATTTTACCCAGGAAGACTGGGCTGACACTGTAGTACTGTAGGGCGCAACCCAAGTGCTTTGTGGAAACTAAAATTCTTTAGAGGTCTATTTAGATGTGTGATCCAGTTCAGATCAAAAAGCAAAAGCAAAGATTAAAGTCCCAAAAAAATAGCTACCCTCGGGAGAAATCTAGTTTGGTTAACTAAAGCTCCTTAGAAAAAGTAGTTCAAACTACTTTGTAAAATAAAAAAATGATCAAAGTGACAATGTATATGTGTGGGAGAAAAATCTTTGAAAAATCACTTGGGCCAGATGAGCTCAGATCTTCTGCCACACGATTCGTGAAAAACAACACTAAGTCTTCAGAGTCTGGTATTTTGTAGATTTATTGAACAAAGGAACAAGGTCCATCAAAAAAGAGTTCAACAAAACGAGCTGGTCCCGGGAGCAACTGGAGTTGCTCTGGTGTGCATCATTTTTTATATGAAAATATATGCTCCACCTGTTAGCTACTTAATCAAAACATGGAAATCACTGGTAGTCTCTGATTGGTCAAAAATTAAAGGCAGGGTTATGTGCTGTTATACCTTTAACCATTGGGGGCACCATTATACATGTGTGTGACTGTATTACGTAACTGAAACATCTGCCAAATTTTATCTCACCTCTTCAAGGCTTCTGTATCAAGTTCCTCGTTAAAATGAAACTCTGAAAAGATACTCCCTGAAATTGTTTTACTAATAAGCTCTCAGACACTCTGGTGTGCACAGGTCAAAATAACTTCTTACTGTTCTCATGTTCGTGTGCTTGGATGTGTGTTTTCTGCTTCGTCAGTGAATTTTTGACCATCAGCACACCAGGACTAACGTGAACAAATCAGTTTATGCAAGTAATAAAAGGCACGGACAGTGATAATAAACACAAAATAAGCACAACCTGGTTATGTATTGATTATGTAAACAAAGGAGTATATAAACCTGATCACTCATGTAGTAATACGAACAGACAAGAAAATATTTCCCACACATGTGATACAAAATTATAACAAAATATAATACAAAAAAGTCACATGCCAGCAAAATATGCCACTCAATTGAGTGTATTGCTAAAAGTGCGACTGACGCCGACATCTAAAAGTGGCTGATGGTATGCCACTAGTGGTTCAGCGGCATATGCCGTACCACTAGTAGCATACCATCAGCCACTTTTCAATCTCGACACTACTGAAAAGTGCCCACTTGTTTACAGGTCATACATAAACCAAAAAAATAAAATACCCCACTATTCATGGGAAAGTGCAAAGATGATGCACTACACAAAGGTCAAGTGTGTGGTGGTGGTTGCCTGACGAATGCATTGCCTGGGCATGCCTACACAGCGGTCAGGATGGAAAAAAAAAAGGGGACTGGTCAAAGGGGGTTCATAAAAAATCGTTCCTTTCCTTTTATGGCCCAAAATTGTTTGTAGTTTCAGTACTAACCAAAAAATGGCAAAAAAGTAATTTAGCTACTTGAATCACTGTGCAAATATGTATAGTAGTTGAACTACCACCAAGCTAATGCAAAATGTAGTTAAACTACTAGTTTAATTACATGTAGTTCACTTCTCCCCAACACTGCCCATTAATGATGAACGACTATATATACTGTATGTTAAGGAAAAGCCCCACATATTTTTTTTTCCTTGATCAGCAAGAACGGAAAGAGAGCAAGTGGAGCCGTGAGAAAGAGCTGATGCAGATGGAAATATGTAGCCTTAAAGCCCAGCTGGATGAGGCGCAGGCTAACAATGCCCATTCTTCTCAGAGTGATATTAAAACTCTCAAACCACAGCTGAAAAAGACCAGCATGATGCTGCGGAAAGCTCAGAATGATCTTGAGCAGCAGACCTCCAACACCCAGGACCTTCAGGTCAAAGTGGAGCAGATGAAGGGAGAGAATGAGAACCTTCAAAATGAAATGGAGGCAATGAAATTAGAGCTCTGTGTTGAAAAGCAGTTGCACGTAGTGGCTGCAAACAACCTTGAGACGACAACTCATTGCCTGAAGGTGCAGCTGTTTGACATGGAAACAGGAGAGTTTGAGGCTCGCTCCAAAGCAGAACAGTTGGAGAACGACCTTCTATTCGAGAGGGCTCATGCTCAGAAGAAGCACGATGCAGGAACCTCTTCTAAAACAGAAGGAGGAGGCCACGAAGACTCTGGAAAGATCCCAGGCTTCCCATCGATTCCAGCTGGAGGAACACAGAGCGGAGACCAGCAAGATTGCATCTGCCCTGAAAAAAGCAGAGGACCTACTGGAGACTGAGCGCCTACGCTTACAGCAGGAGAAAACCACCTGTCTGGCTCAACTGAGCAAACAGAGGCAGGAGAATAGCAAGCTCATGGTTGCTCTAAAGAAGGCTGAGGATCTGCTAGAGAGTGACCATCTCCAATGGGAGCAGGAGAAAACGTCCATGCAGGACAAGACGGAGAAATCCAGAGCTTTCTTTGTGGCTCAGCTTGATGAGCAGAAACAGGAGAACAATGCCCACCTGGCTGCTCTGAAGAAGATTGAGCAGCAGTTGGAGAGTCATCGTATCCAGTGGACAAGTCACCCATCCTTCAGGCCACCGAGGGCCCCAGGCAGACTCTGCAGGAACAGGAGCAGGAGTGGGAGAAGACGGAGAACTGCTGAAGGATCTCAAGAGCGAGCTCACTAAAAAGAAGAAGAAGTAGAAGAAGTGGTACAGAAGACTCTTCTAATGCCCGGTTCCAGAATTCCACGATCAGGAAAACAAAATGCAGACACACATACCTGTACACTTACACATACACACGCATTTGTTCTTGTATACTTGTGAGGAATAATCAGTCAAAACAGTCTTAACCCCCAAACAGCTCTGTGGAAAGCGCTGTTTAAGGGTTAAGACTTGTTTTTCCTCTATTTCACTATCTAGCTCTTTATTATTATTCTGGCAGCCGTTAAAAACATTAGCTCTTTCAAATCTATTATAATCCGTTTTAATAACTGGAGTAAAATAAATGGCTCTATGGCTGCCATCAAATGAGCACATCTCAATCATGAATTAAGCTAATAATACATCCTCCTGCCGACTTTAAAAGGGGGTCTTTCAACTCTGAAGGAGCTGCATAGTATATCCGCGCTTTTAATGGCTCGCTCACAAAAAGGCAGCACATGCTTTCAGTGTAAATTACTCAAATACAACACACTTTTGCACATTTTGTTATTTGTAGTTCGTCTGAGTAAATAAAGGGCAAAGATGAAGTGTAATTACGGTGTTGGTTACACACGGACACCCCATTTTATAAACTAGCGCAGTGCCCGTTCAAAATGTGCCTGTTCAGAACGGGCTGATTGCTTGGCCACTAGTATTGCTGCTTGCAGCTTTCTCGAGAACCGTTTATCCAAACAACTTCACATTCGAAACTGCACTTCCTTGGATCCTCAGCAATACACGTGGCAATTGTGAAGTCGATCAGATGAACGGTTGTCGAGATAATCAACGGACAGTCAGACAGAGACTCCTTCCATTTATAGTGAGATGGAATTCGGTGGAAGAACAGACACTGTTTATTCAGACGTCTCAGCATGGGGGTGAAACAAACATGCAGACTTGACAGTGATGAGAGCCTGGGCATTGTTCATGTGTGTGACGATTTAATTTTAAATACATTAATACATTATCAGTGAAAATAGCAGTACAACTCTGCAAGAATATAAAGTGTGTAATACGTAATCTTGTACTAGAGATTATTTTTATTTAATATCATAATTCACGAAACTTTTTCCTGTGCCGCTCCTCTCCACTCTGGAACCTTACATCATCCTCCTTCCTCTCTCCCGCAGCGTGAGAGAATTATCCTCTTTTGTCCAGGACACAGCCCACGGTCTTTCTAACAAGGTGTCAGATGGCGACTATGCAGGCCTTGTGGACATCATGGGACACCTCATGGCCATACGAGACAGACAGATCAGCAATGAACAACACTTCAAACCCCTCAAGTCTACTGCTGAACTCCTCAAGACCTACGGACAGCAGCTGCCAGAGAGTGTCTACACACAGCTAGAAGTGTGTACCAATGCACAAATACGCACATTTCCATGAGTGCTGGCAGATATGCACATTTACATTTTACATTCTTCACTTGATTACCACAAAACGCAGGAGCTGCCGGAGAAATGGAAGAGTCTGAGGAAAATTGCATTCACAGTTAAACATGAAGTGGCACCGCTACAATCAAATGAAGTTTCAGTTATACGCAGGAAATGTGTCCGGTTTGAGGTGAGGCTGTGTGTGAGCAGGATAGGATGTCAGCCCCTTACAAAGAGCTCAATATCTGACATATAAACCTTCTCATTTTCTTTCCTGCATTATACATGACTGGCACCACACCCCCCAGTGTGTAGAGTTATAGACGGGCAGATGTGCGTAGGAACTTCAGCTTCAAAGAACCCTGACTGTGCTTTTTTTTTTTCACATTTTAGGTCAAGCAGCATGAGTTCAGAGAACAGTTTTGTACTGAACCAATCTTTAAGATCAATGTGGAGGAGCCATATAAACTTATTGATAAGGTGAGCACTGAGAGACTTTACCACCTATTGAAAAAGAAAAGTTTAATGTCATTCTTCGCAAAGTAGTACCATACAGTGTATGATTGAATGCAATCTAACAAATTTTAAGCCACAGCATTTCAAAATGTCTCTGTCTCCAGTCTAATCGAGCAGTAGCAGTGATGGAGGCAGAAATGAAGAAGCTGCAAGACACAGCTGATCTGTTTGAAGTCAGTTTCCCAGACTACAAGCAACTGCACCAGTGTCGTTCTGACATCATACTGGTCAAAGCAGTCTGGGACATGGTCGTCTTTGTGAAGGTAAATATTAATCAGCACTGAACAAATATGCTGGAATTTTGATTTATTAGCTATGTTTGAGATCCGTAGGTAAACCATTAACACAAGGCAGAAGGGCCTGCATAATGGGGCTCAGCTTTTGTCTGCAAGTTTCCACACTGCAGGCACCCACAAGCTATGAATTCCATACCGTACCTATAGATGACCTTTTAGACTGTAGGGGAACATAGATTTTCTATAACATTCATTAGAGAATCCCAGCTGAAATGTTTCCATTCTCCTGTCCATGCCAGACCAGTATAGAGGATTGGACCAAGACTCCATGGAAAGAGATCAATGTTGAGCAGATGGACATGGAGCTCAGACGATTCGCCAAGGTATGACAAGCTTGCAAGGACAAACATTATATATATATCACTTTTGCTCGGGTTGAGAAAAAGAGTAAATTTCTCCCATAATTTCTGTTGCACATTAAAGGAGATGAAGATGCTGGATAAGGAGGTGCGGGTGTGGGACGTCTACATGGGTCTGGAGTCGACTGTGAAGAACCTGCTGACCTCTCTGAGAGCCGTCAACGAGCTGCAAAACTCTGCTGTCAGAGAAAGACACTGGCAACAGCTTATGAACACCACTGGGGTAAGAGACTATCTGTGCTGCTATTTCACAATGTCTCATACCATCTGATTCAATAAATGTTTCATCAATGATCATGTTCTGCACTGTATACGATACTTGCCACTCTATTGAGTTTAGTTCTGCTCTTCTTTAATCTAGTCTTCATGTACTCTACCTTCATTCCACTATCCTGCCAACTCATGTCCAGGCCTGTAATGTCCAGCACCGTTCAGTGAACCCAATTATCCTGATCTGAAATCTGATCACACTCACGGTTGTTGTGTATTACTTTTGGTCCTCAGGTCAGGTTTGTGATGGGGGAAGGCACCACCCTTGGGGACCTTTTGGAATTACAGCTTCACCGCGTGGAGGATGAGGTCAAAAACATAGTGGACAAGGCTGTGAAAGAAATGGCCATAGAGAAAGTAAGAATCACAGAGACCAGCCAGTAATAGTATATTGTCCTGTATATGAATGCAGTAGTCGTAAGGTTCAAGACTATTTAAGTATTGACTCAACAAAACAGAGACAATTCCTTTTTGAGTCTGTCACAATACCAGCAAATAATCCTGAACCTAGAGACAAATACTGTCCCAAATCCTTTGACCGTAAATTGTTACTCATGAAGCAGACTCACAATGGACAAGAAAGATGAAATCACAAGTAATTATGCATAAATAAGATACATAACATCCTTTTTTATCCAACTGCACAATTTTTATGTTTTTCCTCAGATGTCACATTTTGTTTTCCTACATTTACTTGTAGGTTTTGGCAGAGATAACCCAGACATGGAGTGTTATGTCATTGTCATATGAGACTCATACTAGCACAGGAACCCCTCTGCTCAAAGCAGATGAGAATCTGATAGAAACACTGGAGGACAACCAGGTGAGCGTGATAACTGTGCAGATTCTTAGTTTATTTCAGTAGTAATATTTCAGTTTCTAGTGTTGCTTTATGTTTCCATGTAGTGCTTTCAGTCAGTCTGACTCCTCGACATGAAGGAGGTAACTGACCAGGACAAAAAAATGCATAGAAACATAATGAATGGATATTAATAATTGTATTTATCTGAACCTACATTGAAAAGGGTTCTTACAGATTATCATACAGCTCTTTTTATTTCTCTTCAGGTGCAGCTGCAGAACATCCTGATGAGTAAGTACGTAGAGTATTTCCAGGCAGAGGTGAGTGGATGGCAGAGGAAGCTGATGGTGGCCGACCTAGTCATCTCCTCCTGGATGTCTGTCCAGAGGACCTGGGCCCACCTCAACAGCATCTTCACCAACAGCCACGACATCCGCTGCCAACTGGCCAATGATGCAGAACGCTTCCAGGGGATTCACACTGACTTCCAGGTAACACACAATACGTAAGAGCACTATGCGTCCATCTCACCATGTCACTATGTTGTGTATCCTTTTCTTTTTTCTCCGATTTTACTCCTTCTTCTCTCACCCAGAACTTGATGACTGAGGTGGTGCAGAACAGTAATGTGGTAGAGGTGACCAACCAGCCTGGCTTCCTGGAGAACCTGGAGACCTTGCAGCAGAGGCTGTCTGTGTGTGAGAAGGCCCTGGCCGAGTACCTGGAGACGAAGAGACTCACGTTCCCCAGATTTTACTTTGTCTCTGCCTCAGACCTGCTGGAGATTGTCTCCAAGGGAACACAACCCAAACAGGTGACAGATTACAATTTAATTATGTTTTCCAAGAGAGAACATATACAGAGATAGTAGCACATTGTAGTTATCAGTTCAATATATTTTTTCAAACCCTGTCTTAGCTGTATGGAGCGGAGAATGTTAATAAAAGATAAGAGTGAAAGACAAAGTAGGAATTTGACATTGATTCTTGTTGCTTTCTTTTTTCATTTTCTTACATTCCGGTCAAGAGATTACAGTCCGTAAACAACATAACCTTTAAAATAGAAATGGCACTATAATCCATGTGTGTGTGTTTTCCAGGTAACCAGACACTTGCTGAAGCTGTTTGACAACATAGCAGACCTTCGCTTCAAGGACTCAGAAAGAGGTGGACGAGGGGAGGAGGATGGGGAGGCAGTCGCTATAGGGATGTACAGCCGAGAGGGAGAATATGTTCCATTCTCTGAGCCGTGTGTCTGTGAAGGGCAGGTATTGAAAAACTAAATTTAATTTCTGTGAGTGCAAAATGCAAGTAGAGTTACACTCTACTCTAGTTATTGCTTTATTCATTAATAACTTTACTGTGGCACAGCTATAATGTATAACTTTCTCTGTATCGTGTATTATATGTACAGTATGTATATTATTGTATGTATATACAGTTGCCATGTGTAATCATTTTCATGCCTTTTCCAAATATTATATAGCATGGAATTCTATTTTTATTTTATTTTTTTGACATTTTGTGTCTTCTTTCAGGCAGAGTGTTGGTTGAGTGCCTTAGAGAGCACCATGCGCTCTACGGTCCGAAAGGAGATCCAGGAGGCTGTAGCTGCCTATGAGGACAAACCACGAGACCAGTGGCTGTTTGACTACCCTGCACAGGTCTGATCATGTACAGTCTGTAGAATTACCACTTTGACTTTATAAACACACAAATTATCAGTTATCTGCCTCTGTTTTCCTTCCATTTATAGGTAGGGTTGACTGGTAGTCAGGTGTGGTGGGCCACAGATGTGGGCATTGCCTTTGAGAGGGTGGAGGAGGGATTTGAGACAGCTCTCAAAGACTACAACAAAAAACAGGTAGTGCTATAAATCCAGAGTAAGATATTGTTCGGACGGTGGGTGAACACACTGGTTGTTTTGTTCAGTAATGTTTGCTGACATCTGGTTTTCTAGATCACACAGCTGAACTCACTGATCCACATGCTACTTGGAGACTTAACTCCTGGAGACAGACAGAAAATTATGACTGTCTGCACTATTGACGTCCATGCTCGAGACGTGGTGGCCAATCTCATAAGTCAGAAGGTAAATAAGACGTACACTTGTTTAGCAAGGCATTATACAAGCCAGAAGCCTTTCCCGTTGGTGTTACTGTATATATGTCTCTTAGGTGACAACAGGCCAGGCCTTTGCATGGCTGTCCCAGTTACGCCATCGCTGGGATGACGAAACCAGACACTGTTATGTTAACATCTGTGATGCCCAGTTCCAGTTCAGCTATGAATATCTGGGGAACACTAACAGACTGGTCATCACTCCACTCACTGACAGGTACACATACACATTGTACTATATGCTACACCAATACACATGCGCACGGACTGTACACATTATTAAAGATGTTTACTTTAAAGAGAGAAGTGGTGTGTGACCCTTTTTGGACAGGGTGAAGACAGGCATTAGTAATGGACTCCCTTTTCTCAGCAGCTACAATCAAGGTGCCCATAAGCACTTAACTCCTACACTCCCCTCCAAAAGTATTGGAACAGTGAGGCCAATTCCTGTATTTTTGCTGTAGACTGAAAACATTTGGGTTTGACATCAAAAGATGAATATGAGACAAGAGATCAACATTTCAGCTTTTNCAAACCCAAATGTTTTCAGTCTACAGCAAAAATACAGGAATTGGCCTCACTGTTCCAATACTTTTGGAGGGGAGTGTAAGTGCCACAGTCAAGCTGTGTAGTGGTTTAAAGTAGGTGACTCCCACGTAAATAGGTCCAAATGTGAGTTTAAAGAAGGAAACAATTATGTTTTGTCTCCAATGATAAATAAGGGCAAAAAAAACACAAACATTGAAACCTTATATCTGACCACATTGTACATCATACACCAATACATGCACACACATTACGCTGTTTCCTTTATAACACATTTTTAACAAATACACAGTTTTTTATGATTTTATATCTCAACCCTACCTCTGTTAGGTGTTACATAACCCTGACCCAGTCCCTCCATCTGACCATGAGTGGTGCCCCCTCCGGCCCCGCTGGCACCGGTAAGACTGAGACTACCAAAGACCTTGGACGCTCCCTGGGCATCATGGTATATGTGTTCAACTGCTCAGAACAGATGGACTACAAGGTAGCACAGATGTTCTCCATAGTGTCCATTTATGGCACATTTACTCCATTCATATGGTCATTTATTTTCATTCCACCCGTTGACTCACTCTCTCTGTCTCTTTCACATTTCTTCAGTCCATAGGTAACATTTACAAGGGTCTGGCTCAGACCGGGGTGTGGGGATGCTTTGATGAGTTCAACAGGATCTCAGTGGAAGTGCTGTCTGTGGTGGCTGTACAGGTCAAGACTATTCAGGATGCTGTACGCAACAAGAAGCAAAGGTAGATGTCGAAATAATGACATACATTATTAACTTTCCAAATATTTATTGATTAATTTGTCTGCTAATCCAGTCTGAGATTTCTCTCCAGACCTATTTAGTAATCTGTAATTGGTACTGTGTATGTAGGTTCCATTTCCTTGGAGAGGAGATTGAACTGAAGCCAACAGTGGGGATCTTCATCACTCTGAACCCCGGTTATGCTGGCAGGGCTGAGCTTCCCGAGAACCTCAAGGCTCTGTTCAGGTCTGATATAAACCGAGAGAAAGAGGAGATTCTAAGTGCAAGAGTTAACAAATGTCAAACACGACTAATTAATAGCTGGTTTGCGAACTGTTCAGGCCCTGTGCCATGGTGATCCCAGACTTTGAGCTGATCTGTGAGATCATGTTGGTGGCAGAAGGCTTCATAGATGCTCGTCTGCTGGCACGCAAGTTCATCAGCCTCTACACTCTCTGTAAAGAGCTGCTGTCCAAACAGGTACATAAAACCACTTTCTACTCAATATGCAGGACACTGAATATACTGTAACTGTTCCTTATGCTGTTTCAGGATGAAAACGTACTATTCAGAAAGCTAAAATGAATGTTAAAGGAATGAAAAGGAAGTTCTGTTATGCCAGAACAAGCAGTCTTGCCAACAGTCATGGGAAATACTGTAATATATTTAGCAATGCAACACCTACAGTTCCAAAGAGTCTATTTTAATGGAATTGCAAAAAATGGTGCAAGTAGGGTTACTACATTGACATGCAGTTTGCTCGTTCATGAGATGCTGACCTTTGACTGGCTTACAAAAAGTAATTAATCACCACACCCCTCTTATTCCACTTTACTCAACTCTTTTGCGTATGATGAACGTATATGAACAAAAATAACAGGAGCTCCTAAATGCACTCTCATCTTTCTTGCACATAATATGCTTTTCTCTTTGCACTGATTATTGTGACACACCCTAATGTAAAATTTGACATATTATAATCCTTGCTTTTATGACTTTGATAGTTAATTCCCTTTATCTGTTAGGACCATTATGATTGGGGTTTAAGGGCTATTAAATCAGTCCTGGTTGTGGCTGGATCTCTGAAGAGAGAGGACCGGAGCAGACCTGAGGAACAGGTACGCATCAATCTGTTGTCATTGGTGGATGCCGTCATTCACACTGAAGCATCTCACATCTAGTGGGAAAGAACAATTCTGTCCAATTGTATGGCTTGAAGTTTCCACAAATCTGTCATTTCCTGCCTAGGTGCTGATGCGGGCACTGAGGGACTTCAACCTGCCTAAGATAGTGACCAGTGACGTGCCAATATTCCTCGGGCTGATCAGTGACCTGTTTCCTCAGCTGGATGTGCCCAGGAAGAGAGACCCTGAGTTGGAGAACGCTGTTCGCCAGTCAGTCAGTGAACTGCGCCTGCAGCCTGAGGAGAACTTCATACTTAAGGTTCCTCATTTTAACATTATGTCAAAAAGGAAGTGCTCTTCTTCTCTGTGAAAAATGAAAATGCCTCTGTTTCAGTAGTACTTCTAAGCGGTTTTGGTATGTCTTTTTGCTGATAAAAAGGAAGAAAAATGCTGTCTTAGTATTGCAGGCGAATGTACATATATAATTACATAACTTTGATGAATAAAAAGGCAGTTCATCAGTGTGTTTACAGTTATTTGTACTTGAAAATGATAGTTCTGAATTGCAAGTTTTGATTTTTGACTTAGGATATACCGTACTTGATGCATCTGGGAGCATGAATGAACGTCTAGGTCTGTGATCTGTATGTATATGATGTATTTATATGAAGTATGATACAATGTTTGTGCGTCTACAGGTGACCCAGCTGGAGGAGCTGCTGGCTGTCAGGCACTCTGTGTTTGTAGTAGGTGGACCAGGAACTGGAAAGAGCCAGGTTAACTTCTGTATAACTACTGTATTCATTAAACCACATTCAGAATAGAATTTGCCCATTTATTTTCCAAGCCAATTTTTATAAGAGGTGGCTTATATACATTGTCCTCATACCCAAACACATTTTCAGGTTGCAACTACACTTTTAAGTTTGGGGATTTGTCTTTGATTTATTAAAGCATCAAACATCCAGTGGGCAGTCTAGAGTGATAATGAGGGATTTTCTTTTTTGAAAAGACAGTTGGCACAGTGTGTCATATATTTATAATGTTTATTCATCAGATCTTGAAGACTCTCCACAGAACCTACGCCAACATGAAGATGAAGCCGGTATGGAATGATATCAACCCCAAAGCTGTGACTACAGACGAGTTGTTTGGATACCTCCACCCTGCTACCAGAGAATGGAAAGACGGTGAGGGGCTTGAGGATTATACAAGAAATTTAATAAGCTGTAAATGATGATCATGGGACCAGCGTTTTCTCCAGATTTTGGGTCGCTGTCAAGCAGGAGTTATTTTGGTGCCAAGACCATAATTTATTCCCAAGCCTCTTCTCAGAATTAATTAGAATTCATTAAAGTACTTTTTCTGGTTCAGAGTTGTTTGAATAGTTTTGATATGGAATAATTTGACCATGGTTCCATTACATGAGTTTGCTTTAGTACAACATTAAACGATAGTATGTGACATTTTACATTTTACTTCCGCTGTATGTTTTACGTCAGGTCTGTTCTCCTCTACCATGAGAGAGCTAACCTCAGTGGGCCATGATGGACCCAAATGGATTGTTCTGGATGGGGATATTGACCCCATGTGGATTGAGTCACTCAACACAGTTATGGATGACAATAAGGTCAGAGTGCATCTTTGTTCTCTAATATTGTCCTATATTTCCATTTTTCTAATAATGGATTTTGTCATTCATCCGAGGTTTTGAATATGCCTTCATCTTTACATCAGCCAACCCAAAGCCCAAACAAATATTTGTACATACATTTTTATCAGTGCCAGTCACCTGTGGCTGCTGTATGTATTTGAACAAATGTTTAAGCTCCACAAATTTTTCCTGTCCTTTGTCCAGGTTTTGACTCTTGCCAGTAACGAGAGGATCAGTTTGTCCTCCTCTATGCGTCTACTCTTTGAGATCTCCCATCTGAGAGCTGCTACTCCAGCTACTGTGTCCAGGGCAGGAATACTCTACGTCAACCCACAGGACCTTGGCTGGAGCTCGTACGACTTACACATGCACACACAAAAACACATATGTAAAATCATAGACTTCTATTTCTTCACTTTTCTGAAATAGTATTTTGATAACCAGTAGTGTCTTAACTGTATCCCAGGTATGTGACAAGTTGGATAGACACCCGACAGGCCCAATCAGAGCGAGCAAACCTCACCATTCTGTTTGATAAGTATGTGCCGTACTGCCTGGAACAAGTCCGCTGCAACCTGAAAACCATCACTCCCATACCAGAAAACAGCATGGTGCAGGTGAGAACACACAACATGCTCATTATGTGTCTCACCTACAGGCCTAGGGTCTTCATCAATGTGTTACATACCTTTACATCCTGTCTTCTCAGTGTTATTAAACCAGATTTATTTGTTGTGTTCTTGCATATTGTCAAAAGAACAATGTGTTACTGTGTGTTGTCCAGTCACATGTTACATTTATATGTTTTGGCCAATCAGACACTGTGTTCCTTGTTGGACTGCCTGCTGACAGAAGACAACACTCCTGCTGACTCTCCCCGAGAACTTTATGAGATCTACTTCGTCTTCGCCTGTGTCTGGGCCTTTGGAGGGGCCCTCTTCCAGGATCATGTGTGTGGTGACAAAATATTTCCTAGAAGAGCTAGCTCCTTTTTATTGCAGTATTTTACATTGTAGATAATCAGACAATCCAGATTATTATGTCACATTATGACACTGTGTTTTCCCAACACCCGGTCCAGCTGAATGACTACCGTGCCGAATTCAGCCGCTGGTGGTCTAAAGAGATGAGAGCAGTGAAGTTTCCTTCCCAGGGCACTGTCTTTGACTATTTTATTGACTCTGAGACTAAAAAGTTTACTCCCTGGAGCGAGAAGATGGTGCCATTTGAGCTGGAGCCCGATGTACCATTACAGGTGTGAACTAATGATGTGTGTGGTTGTGTACAAAGAACAGAATTACTTCACATTACATTCACACTCATTATTGACCACATTTTGGACCAGCCCTTTCAATCAAGTCATGCAATGTGCATTTCAGACTGTGTTGGTCCACACTCCAGAAACCATTTGTCTGACCTACTTCATGGACCTGCTGCTCCAGAGAGGCAAACCTATCATGTTAGTGGGCAACGCCGGAGTGGGCAAGACCATCCTGGTGTCTGATAAAGTCGCAAAGCTGAAGGAGGACTACATGGTGGCTAAAGTCCCCTTCAACTACTACACCACATCAGCCATGCTGCAGCGTAAGAATCACAGGAATGAGAACAAATATTTTGGGGGAGTTGGTGCTTACTAAAAATAGATACAGATTCTACTTAGTTTCATGGCACAGTAGAGGTTTTCCAAGGCATAGCAGTGCTAGTTGACAGTTATTTCAGAATGTATTAGCAAAGTGCAAACATCATACATAATAGATGGAATCCAGTGAATTTGGGCTTGTGATAATAATCTACAATTTTGGATGCAGAACCTCCCTTTATTACTGGTAAATATTTTTCTTGCTAAATTAGAGACGTGTTTTGTAGAAAAGTGCTGTTAACTGTCACATATATATTTCATATATCACTGAACACATTGTGTGAATAGAGAAAATCCCAGAGAAGACAAATAAGATACTGACCTTACCTGTATCACTGTGTACTGACATCTTGTTGCAATACTGCACTGCTTTTGTCCTTTAATATGGCTAAATTACATAGCATAACTGAGGACCCCTCTTCTGTTATTCACACACTGGCTGTGTTAAATGAGTCATTTGCTGTGAGCACCGTTCACAGTTTTCTCTTGTTTTCATCAACTGCCTCATGTATTATGGGGACCTCAGGTGTCCTGGAGAAACCCCTGGAGAAGAAAGCTGGTCGTAAATTTGCTCCTCCTACCGCCAAGAGACTCATCTACTTCATAGACGACCTCAACATGCCTGAGGTGGACGTTTATGGGACTGTCCAGCCGCACACACTCATACGCCAGCACCTTGACTACAACCACTGGTAAGACTGGGACACAATACACACACAAATATCTCATTTTGCATAAATGTACAGTGCAGTCACACACATCTGTAGGTAAGCACATGTACTGTGCAGTGAATACAGATTATAGTGTATTTAATGGTTAGATGGAATCTAAATAGATGAAACTTTGTAGGTATGACAGACAACGACTGGTGCTGAAGGAAATACATAACTGCCAGTATATCACCTGTATGAATCCAACAGCTGGAAGCTTCTCTATCAACCCCAGACTACAGGTATAGACGTTCATGCACACACACACGTGCATATGTACAAAAAATACTTTTATCACCATTGCTCTTTCTACTACAATTACTTTACTTAATTAGCTCATTAAGCATTTTTACAAAGTCATTTATCAAGGTGCAAATTAACACAGAATGGATTTAATCAGCCGTAAAAGCAAGAAGCAATTAAATTTCAAAGAAATGATAAACAAACCAAAAAAAAAAAAAACTAAGTGAAATTGAAGTTAGAATGTCCTGGAAAGCTAATAACTAATGATAACATGGAATGATCTAATCTAATAGTTACATTCAGAAAGCAGTTTGACAGGTACTTTTTGTTTGTTTGAGCAGTCATTCTACAGAGACTTGATGGAAGGTCATTCTCACATCTCTCTCTTTACTCCCTTCAGAGGCATTTCTCAGTGTTTGCGGTACATTTCCCCAGTGTCGATGCATTAGCCACCATCTTCTCCAGCATCCTGTCAGCTCATTTCCTTCAGGGAGGATTCAGCTATGGGGTCTCCCGCTCAGTCGGAACTCTCATCCAGGTACGCCCACAGTATCAATGCAGCATTTGTCTACATTAAAACCTGATTTGTTCCAGTCAATGCAAATATCAGCCTATCAATTTATCAGCCACTCTGTCCATAATAATGCCCATCTGTTTGTCTGTTCCAATATCTATCCAACCATTTCGATATCTATCCATCTTTTTGTTCTGCTCATCCAGGCAGCGATCTGTCTGCACCAAAAAATCAGTCAGAACTTCCTCCCTACAGCGATACGCTTCCACTACATCTTCAACCTGCGAGACCTCTCTAACATTTTCCAGGTAACACATACGCAGTCATTCAGATAAAAAATACAAACCTATGTTATGTCAAATGATTGCTGCGTCCTGGCTAAGGCACTTAGATGAATGATGTTTAATTCCTTGAATGAGATTCACAGTTAACAGAGATATGGGTTCATTATCTATAGTTTTTAGTGGAATAATAAGTGCTTGCTGAATGGCTAAATACCCCCCTCAGCTGTCAAACCACATAAATCTGACTCTCTATCTGTCAGAGAGAGACCTGTTTTGTGGAGATGGAGATGTATAAAATAAACGACTTTAACACCAAGTGTGTGTAACTGAATCACATGATTATTTATTCTATATATCTTGGTGTGTAGGGTATCCTGTTTGCCCTGCCGGAGAGCATCCGTTACCCCATGGACCTGGTTCACCTGTGGCTGCACGAGAGCTCCAGGGTCTACTCCGACAAACTGATGGAAGAAAAAGATGTGGAACTCTTCAACAAAATCCTACTGGACACTGGCAAGAGATATTTTGAGGTAGGAAATAAGTACTGTACAGTAATTTCTTTAGCTTTAAAATATTTAAAATTCAAAAATATTAGGCAACAAATGTCCTTTTTCAATCAGCACAGCAACCCAAGAATGTAAACAACACAGATGATGTTTCTTGGCAATTTGTAGAGCTTCTCATACAGTATGTCATACTGATTAACTGAAAATAATTGGTCCATTTCTAGCCATTGAAGGCCAGTTTAACTGTGGCATATTTAGTGTTTTCTTGCTTTTTTCATATCTCTGCTTCTGCCAATTTTCTCCAGGTAATAGATGAGTCCATCTTTATCCACCAGCCTTTGGTGTACTGTCACTTTGCCCAGGGAGTAGGAGAGCCTCGCTATCACCAGGTTCGACACATTCATACACACACAACCTAGTCAGAGCTGTTCTGATCTGGACTCCATATTGGTCATTTCAAGCATCCATTTATTCTTTATTAACTGTGGTAATAAAATGGGTGAGTTTAATTGTTTTTGACTTTAATCAATTTAGTATGTGGATTAACTGTAGCTCCTTATGGCACAAATTCTGCTGTCATGTCTAATCTGTCAGTAAATAAATGAGGATGAATGCACCACCATTAGTAAACTAATTACCTTTCTTTTCTATATGGGGTTTGAATTAAAAGTTAATCGACTCAAGTCTTGATAAGAACTTAATTTCATTACGTATCTGGAAGTTACCACATAGTTACTTGGACAACAGTGCCACGTTTGTTTATTTGCCCATCTTGTCAGGCTTCAGACTGGGAGAAACTCCAGAAGACACTGGCTGATGCTCTTGAGCATTATAATGAGCTACACGCTGTCATGGACCTGGTGCTGTTTGAAGAAGCTATCCAGCATGTGTAAGACACACACACACGGACACATGCACACAAATTACAGTCGAACATATACCATCTGCTAACACGCATTAGGGAGGATTTACACAGATGAGCACATATGTAAACCACAGACCATGCACACACTGTTAATGCTGGTGTTTGTGTTCAGGTGTCGTATCAGTCGTATCCTGGAGGCCCCCTATGGTAACGCCCTGCTGGTGGGAGTTGGGGGCAGCGGGAAGCAGAGTCTGTGTCGGCTGGCTGCCTTCCTCAGCATGCTGGAAGTTTTCCAGATCACTCTGCGTAAAGGCTACGGCATCAATGACCTCAAGGTAAATATGCATTTACGCACGAATGCACAATAAATACAAATTGTCATTCCACTGCTTGATATAACTGAATGCCAGATGAACCGGAAGTATTGTTCTTTTCTTCTCTTTCCTACTTTCACTTGACTTATTTGATGCTATATTTATGTATTCGTTGTCCCTTTTCTGCAACCCCTCATCTCCAGAGCGATATAGCAGCACTGTATATAAAGGTGGGGGTGAAGAACATCGGGACTGTGTTCCTTCATACAGATGCCCAGATTCCAGATGAACGCTTCCTGGTGCTCATCAATGATATGCTGGCCTCAGGTTTGGCTACACTGACCTAGGATGAATGTTTTTTCTTTTGATGAGCAAAAAAATCCTGCTTTAGTGTGTGAAAAGCTACTGTTATCAAATCTAAAGAGTTTTTTAGTTGAGAGCAGAGAAGGCACATTGTACACAGGTTGGACACAGGTAAGAGTAAGCAGTAGAACCACAGACCTAGCCAAAATGTGAATTATATTTTTCATTAAAGGGGTGGATGATGATGATTAAATCACATGTCACACTTGCCAATAGAAATACTTTATAGGATGGCACAAAAATCTGATTTTAACACACTTTTACATGTTTTGTCCAAATAAAATCAAAAGTGTGTTTTGTATGAACTTTTGAGTATTAGCAGCTAGCATACAGTAGACTGTCAATGAGCAATATATCTGAGCCCAAGTGGCATCAATAATCTATAAAAAAATAAAGGAGAAACTGTGGCAATCAGTATAAAGCAACGACACTGCACACTGCTGAATTCTGTATTCACATTATACTGTAAATAGGAACAAATACACAATTTGAGCTGTCATTGTTTGTGCTATTTAGGGGATATTCCAGACCTGTTTAGTGATGAAGAGGTAGATATGATTGTGACGTCGATCCGGATGGAGCTGAGAGGATTAGGACTCATGGATACCAGAGACAACTGTTGGAGCTTCTTTATTGAGAGGATACGAAGACAGCTCAAGGTCTGAAACATGATTTATTTAATAATCCGTGTATGATACGGTATCAAAGTGTAACATGATACGTGCTTTGTTTAAACCCATGTTCCCATATTATTTATTGTAAAATATGTCTGCCACCGCTCTCTTTGTCCTCCAGGTCGTCTTGTGTTTCTCCCCAGTCGGGTTCACATTGCGGACACGTGCACGCAAGTTTCCGGCTCTGGTGAATTGCACGGCCATAGACTGGTTCCACCCCTGGCCTCAGCTCGCCCTGCAGTCTGTCAGCTCTACTTTCATAGAGAAGATACCTGGACTGGAGGTGACAGCACATTCACTTATCATTTACATTCACTTTCTTTTACATATTAGCTTCCTCTACTCTTCGGGAGTGTAAAAATAGAAACTTGTATTTTAAACAGTGGAAATGTAGGTAGTATGCCAGTCACATCCATAAATATGATCAAACTAAACAATAATTGTATGGCACAAGTGAAATACTATTAGATTTGTCAATGTTATTAAGGCTATTAAGAAAAACCAATGCCTGCCAATATAATAATTCCCTAAATCTCTGTGCATGTTTATCCTATGCAGCCAAATGTGCGGGCATCTATTAGTGAGTTCATCTCCTACGCCCACACCAGTGTCAATGAGGTGAGTTATTGCAAAGCACCATGGGTGACAATCACCCCTGACACCTTCTCTGATGTCATCGTTCTTGTTTATCCACACTGCACAGGTGAGTGTCAAGTACCAACAGAATGAGAAGCACTTTAACTACACCACCCCAAAGAGTTTCCTGGAGTTTATGAAACTGTATGGCAACTTGCTGGGGAAAAAACGCACAGAGTTGACCCAGAAGATGGAACGGTTAGAGAACGGCCTCCAGAAACTGCAGACGACTGCCTCACAGGTCAGATGACATACACTATAAATGCAGGCAATTGTAAACTATCTACTTTGTCTGTCTACATACTATATTCTCCCAATCGGTCCTGTTATTTTCATGTTTTTATATCCGGTCTCTTCCTGTCTGTGTTGCTCAGGTAGAAGATCTAAAAGCCAAGCTAGCTGTGCAGGAGGTGGAGCTGTGGCAGAGGAATACAGATATAGAGGCTCTCATAACTAAAATAGGACAACAGACAGACAAGCTTAACCAGGAGAGAGCTGTGGCGGATGCAGAGGAGCAAAGGGTAAGACTGTGTGTGTGTGTAGGGAAACAGTAAAATAGATGTTAAGTCCTGGTTCATAAAAGTGACAGCACATTTTGAGTTTCATTTCCTGCCACTTCTTCAGTTTACAGTATATATAGGGTGAAGGAGTAATGACATGGGACAGAAATCCATTCAAAGTACAAAGTAGACTTCACATGTTTTTGTGTCTTTTTTATTTCTTCAGGTGGCAGCGATCCAAGCTGAAGTGACCAAACAGCAGCAGGAGACTGAGGAGGACCTGGCCAAGGCTGAACCTGCCCTACAGGCAGCCAATGCAGCCCTCAATACACTAAACAGGGTAAATCACTCGTGGACACATAAATGCAGAAACCTGAATCCTGTCACCACAGTTCATTCAGTTTGTTTTATATGTACCCATCACTAGCTGTGCAAAAAAAAAAAAAAAAGTGTCACAAGGTTGGCTCCATCCCAGCCCCCCAAATGAAAATTTTATGTGTGTGTGCTCATCCAGTTGAATCTGACAGAGCTGAGGACGTTCCCCAACCCTCCAGCTATTGTCACCAACGTCTCAGCAGCTGTTCTGGTGCTCCTGTCTCCCCAAGGCCGAATCCCCAAAGATCGTAGCTGGAAGGCTTCCAAGATGGTCATGAGCAAGGTGATATTTTACAGTGATGTCTTGTAGTGTTTCTTAGATTAATGGCTGGCTACCAGAAAAAGCCATCACAAATAAATTTCCTAAACTCCTGAAATAACATTGTGTCACATTTAAAATGATGTATTGCTGTTTTATTCCTCGTCCCTTGTCTGAGCTGCCAATACAACTGAGAATTATAGTTATTGTGTATCTGTTTTCATTTTTCTTGTAATGGTGTATTACTGCTGTTATTTTATTAATTTTGAATCAACTTGCTGATCCGTGATTACTCTTTTCATATTGTATCAATTTTACTAAAGGTCTGTGTTATACTGAATGTTTTATAGCCTCTTTATTTTATGTTCGGTGTGCTTCTGCTATCTTGGTCTCTTGTAAAAGACATTTTTAATCTCAGCGAGGCACTTTCCTAGTTGAAGAAAGTTATAAATAAAACTGAAAAAGAGATTTTAGCAAGCACTGTGTTACATTAGACAGTTGCCCGTACGATGTGTAGCTTAATGTATTTTTATTTTATTTCACTTCTCAATTCCCGCTCATGGAGATTGTGAGGTGACACCATGTTATCTAATCCACACACGCCAAATCCACATCCAGGTGGATGACTTCCTGCAGGCTCTGGTGAACTTTGACAAAGAGCACATCCCCGAGGCCACAGTGAGGTGCGTGAGAGACGAGCATCTCAGTGACCCAGAGTTCAACCCCGAGTTTGTGCGACAGAAATCATCAGCTGCTGCAGGGCTCTGTGCCTGGGTAATCAACATCATACGCTTCCACGAGGTACACACATGCACACCAGCTGTCATACATATTTAGTGTCATCCAAGCTAAGCCAGTGTTTGATGTTTTTCAGTGTACAGCACTGTGTACTTATTGTTTGATCATTATTTTATTATTATTTGGTTATTTTCTGTTTCCCCAACTATCATGCTGCCCTGGGTAGATTTTTGTAAGTACAACTCTGCTTTGTGGTCTTTATATTACATTAAATGTACAGTGTGTGGATAATATGTTATGTGATCATACAGATAAAGTGTTTTTATAATCAGTTTGTTGCTTGTCATGTAATTTGTTTAGGACTGATGTCATTCATGATAGAAAAGGTTATGGCAGGTTATGGTTTGGTCTGCATGTCTGAAAGAATTACATTGTATTTTACTGATTAAACTAAACATACACTACTAAATGTAGCAAAGTGTACTGTATTTCTAGTGGATCCATCAAAATAATGTATATATTTGTGTCAAACTGCTCCGTGTGTCTGTGTGTGTGTGTGTTTTGTCTATAGGTATTATGTGAGGTAGAGATGAAGAGGATGTGTCTATCTCAGGCCAACGCTGATCTGGCTGAGGCTGCTGAGAAACTAGAGGCCATCAGGAAGAAACTCGCTGTAAGTCTGTAAAGATCATAAATCCTTGCTTTTTCTTCTTTCTTTCATTGTTTTCTTACTTTATTTCTTTCTTTGCATTTGTAAATATATTTAGATTGCAAAGAAATGGCAAGCCCCAATATTTCAATAATGTGACTGTCACTAAGGAGCTGAAGTTTTTGTCAAAGCTACTGGCTTTGCATAATTTCCCTACTGGTGATAATCCACGACACTACCACTTCTCCTGCAGCAATTTCTCTATAATTCTACTTGCTCCTGGAAGTGTTTTATTAGCTTGTTGAACTACTACGACTACTACTAATAGACCTTCCTTAGTGCATTGGAGACGGAGATTGATATGTGGTTTTACACTACTAGTTTTGTTTCATTACATTAATTGTCAGGCCATTTACAGCTTTCACATAGCATTGAAGTCATTTTCAAACGTTTCTGAGAGACATCAACGGCCACAGGTCATCATGTTTTTGGCTGTTCCTCTCTCAGGAGTTGGACAGTAGCCTGGAAACTCTGACAACAGCTTTTGAGAAAGCCACATCAGAGAAACTACGCTTTCAGGAAGAGGTCAACCGTACCAACAAGACAATAGAACTAGCCAATCGGCTGGTCAAAGGACTGGAGGTGGGCACAGCAGCAACCAATGGGAGATCAGTTTGATTCATGTCTCTGAGAGTTGATTTCAGTCATTTTGTATTAGCGCAGTATGTTGTATACTGTGTTACCCACAGTATTGGAGTATTTTGGAAATAACGGGGTGCTCTCTGTATAATACCCAAGTGTCTCACTGTATGTATACTATATGTGCATGTTTCAGAGTGAGAATGTGCGCTGGGCCCACTCGGTGGCTCAGTACCATGAACAGGAGGAAACTCTCAGTGGGGACGTGCTCCTAACCGCAGCCTTCATCTCCTATGCCGGCTCCTTCTCCAAGAAGTACAGGAGAGAGCTGCTGGACAACCTCTGGATGCCCTTCCTGCGCAGCCAGAAGGTCACAATCTTACAAACACTGAAATATTTTCCCAGAATTATTCTACAAGGAAAACATATTTTCATAAATTATACAGCTATCTTTGTATTTGATGTGAAAACCTGTCACTCTTTCCTTCTCCGCATACCTCTTTCTCCCTCTATCATTCCCACAGCTGCCTGTCCTGACAACAGGAGATTACGGTTAGATTTCCACGATAACACCTCTTCTTATTTTGCTCATTTCTCTGTATTGTCTCTCTATCAGATGCCCATCCCCATGACAGAAGGCTTAGATCCAGTGTTGATGCTGACTGATGATGCGATGGTGGCCCAGTGGAACAATGAAGGCTTACCAGGAGACAAAATGTCAACTCAGAATGCGACCATCCTCACTAACTGTGAGCTGTGGCTTTAAATATACTATATCACATCACCATAGTGATGATAGTCCCTTTCCTGCAGGCAACACAAACTGTGCATGCTGGGTTTTCTCAATAATACAGTCAAATCTCCACGTGTGGGTCATGTGTGTGTTGCTTCAGGTGAGCGCTGGCCTCTCCTCATCGACCCTCAGCTGCAAGGCATCAAGTGGATCAAGAGTCGCTGTGGCAGCAGCCTCAAGGTTGTTAATTTAGGGCAGAGAGGGTGAGTACTTAACACCCTCAGGCAGAGATAAAAGCTTTTAATACATATCTGCTCTGGACCTGAAATGCTGCTATATATCTGATGCATTCTGTATGAATATGCGGACTGGAAACGGATTCGTATTTCTCATTTTTCAGCAGCGCTATTATTCTCTCCATCTGGCAAAACTGAAATTATTTGTGTAAATGTTCTTTTTTCATTTATTAATGTTAAATGTTGTTCCAGCTATGTAGATGTGATAGAACAGGCTGTAGTGGCAGGGGACACTGTCCTCATAGAGAACCTTGAGGAGACCATTGACCCTGTTATTGACCCTCTGCTGGGACGACACACCATCAAGAAGGGCAGGTAACACAAGAGACGCACACGTGAACACGTGTACTGTCCACGCAAGACAACCGTTTGTTCCTCTTTAGTTTTCTGCCCTCTCCTCTCATGCTTTACACTCCCTCCCTCTTCACCGCTCTCTCACAGTTGTATAAAGGTTGGAGACAAGGAGTGTTTCTTCCACCCAGGCTTCAGACTCATCCTCCACACTAAGTTGGCCAATCCTCACTACAAGCCAGAGATTCAAGCCCAGACCACCCTCATCAATTTTACTGTGACCAGGGATGGTCTGGAGGACCAGCTCCTGGCCCAGGTGGTGAATCAGGAAAGACCCGATCTCGAGCACCTCAAGGTGGGGTAAACAAGTTATTAGGATCCTCTTTCCCTCCATGATATGGCAAATTGTCTTAAAACATAATGCTCTTGCACTTCTAGACACTGTTGTTAATCTGTTTTGTCCTATTACAATATACTGTACTGGGGGCAAAAGGTATTTTTAGATTAGATAACTTAACCGCTTTTACCAGTTACTAGTTTTTGTTTTTTTTCATTGTAAATTTCAGTTGTATCCAACAGTGCTGATAATATTTTTGCTGTTGTTGCAACCTCTGATTAGTAGGTAAGGAGAAATACTGTTATGCACAGCAAGCCATTCACAAAATGATCCAAGCCGTTTGTGTAAATTCCCTGCAGAGTGAACTGACCAAACAGCAGAACATGTTCAAGATCGAGCTGAAGCTTCTGGAGGACGAGCTGCTGACCAGGCTGTCTGCTGCAGAGAGCAACTTCCTGGGTGACAACGTGCTGGTGGAGAAGCTTGAGACCACCAAGCACACTGCTGCTGAGATTGAGATGAAGGTAACAGGGTGAACGTGTGTGCTTAGTTGTTTTACATCTTTCATACTCCAACATATTCCCTCCATATTTCCTCCTATGCTACACCTTCACTTGTTCCATCTCTTCTTCTCCTGTCTTCTCCCTCCATCCCTCACTCTCAGGTCCTGGAAGCTAAAGTTAATGAGGTGAAGATAAACGAAGCCAGAGAACACTATCGTCCCGTTGCTGTCAGGGCTTCTCTGCTCTACTTCATCATGAACGATCTCAACAAGATCAACCCCATGTACCAGTTCAGCCTCAAGGTAACCAGAGGGGAAAGTTAAGAACAGACTGACAGCCTACTGTAGGAACTGAATTATAAAGAAGCAGACATTCATATTGGCGCTGTATTATAACTTGTGTAAAAGTATCCCTCCAGTTTAAATACTACAAAACTTAGCAAACACATTGCTGTCACTGAATATAATGTCATGTAATCCCTAATGAAGATGACTTGTGGTAAACTCCAGATAATCTAAGATGAAAAATATATATCTTAATGTGAAATCTGTGATGGGAAAGTTTCTCTGGATCCATTCTCCCTCTTGTTCTCAGGCTTTTAACGTGGTTTTCCACAAGGCGGTGGCGATGGCGGAGGCCTCTGAGGACGTGAAGAGCAGAGTAAACACGCTTATAGACTGTGTTACCTACTCCACCTTCAACTACATCAGCAGGGGACTATTTGAGAGAGACAAGCTCACCTTTACTGCACAGCTAGCCTTCCAGGTGTGTATGTGTCTGTGTCAGTGTGAGAGAGAAAGTGTGTTTCGTCCCTGACCGTGTTCTCCCTCTTTTAGTTGCTCCTGATGAGTAAGGAGATAGATATGCGAGAGCTGGACTTCCTGCTACGTTTTAACATCGACCACAGCTATGTCAGCCTCCTCGACTTTCTTTCCAACTCAGCGTGGAGCGCCATCAAGGTGCGTACACACACATTCACACAGGATTTTCTTTTGCCATATATGATATTGATGCAAACACCACCTGCTGTCCCTTGTCTTTGCCCAGGTGATGAGTTTCACTGATGAGTTTCGTGGTCTAGATCGGGACATTGAAGGCT
Source organism: Oplegnathus fasciatus (assembly GCA_003416845.1). Classification (NCBI taxonomy): domain Eukaryota; kingdom Metazoa; phylum Chordata; class Actinopteri; order Centrarchiformes; family Oplegnathidae; genus Oplegnathus; species Oplegnathus fasciatus. The sequence goes on from NTHP01000275.1 coordinate 565,704, forward strand.
CTCCTAAGCGCTGGAAGAAGATGGTGGAGTCAGAGTGTCCAGAGAAAGAGAAGTTTCCTCAGGAGTGGAAAGGGAAAAGCTCCCTGCAGAAACTCATCATGATGAGAGCACTGAGACCTGACCGCATGACCTATGCTCTAAGGTGAGGAGGGTTTTTTCCCCTCTTGTGTAACTTGTGTTTTTCATATATCAACTCTTCCTATTTTCCTCAAAATACATTTGCGTGTTGCTGGTCCTTTTGGATTATCCACGTTTTTTGTAAACCAAGATCATTTCTGCTCTTCCTATTGGCCTACTGTAGGAACTTTGTGGAGGAGAAGCTTGGGGTGAAGTATACTGAGGGCCGAAAGACTGAATTTGCAAAGTCCTTCAGAGAAAGTGGTCCAGCCTCACCTGTGTTCTTCATCCTCTCTCCTGGAGTGGACCCACTCAAAGATGTGGAATCACTGGGTACTTAAACAGAGTAGCTATAAATTGCACTCATACACAAATACATACTTGTACACTTATACTGTACTGACATTAATTGCTCATTCTTTACAAGTGATGTTTCTGTGTTAGAGAGGTGTCCCTGGTGGGCTTTTAGAAAATAGCCTGAATGCAGAGAAAAGAAAAGATTTAGGGAGAAAGACAGAAAGAACATCTTTGAAACCATAAGAATGATAAGTGAGGCTTAAGGATGTATTTCTGTGAGAGTATCATCACACAAAGACAAGACAAGTCTACTACAACATATAGAAAGACTTAAAATGCAATCCTGTTTGTCCCCAGGAAGTAAGCTGGGTTTCACTATCGACCTTGGGAAGCTTCACAACGTGTCCTTGGGCCAGGGCCAGGAAGCTGTGGCTGAGGTTGCCATGGAAAAGGCTGCAAAGGAGGGTCACTGGGTTATATTGCAGGTCTGATTGGAAGAGAGATGGGTTTACTCTGAATATTTGGATAGATAGAACTAATCATGTTTTATCATAAGATAGAAATATTTGACTGATGATAATAAATAAATGATAATGCCCGTTCCAAAAATAGAATTGAGAATAATTTAAATGTAGAGTATATCATTTGCTTTTTAATTTAAATAGTTTGTAAATTACAAATAACAAAGTTTTTCTCAGGAGAAGTGTTACTGAAACTCCAGATAATCTATTTGCCATGCTTCAAAGTTCACACAGACTGTGTGTTTTCATTCTCCTCCCTGTAGAACATCCACCTGGTTGGTCGCTGGCTGGGTTCACTTGAGAAGCTCCTGGAGCGCTGCTGTGAAGGCAGTCATCCAGACTACAGAGTGTTTATGAGCGCTGAGCCGGCACCAACACCCCAGGAACACATCATCCCACAGGTAGAGATGCAGTGTACATCTCAATGCATCAAACATACACATGTAATGAATGTAGGCTCCCAGGTATTACTGCTGCAGTGCACACCACAGTTCTTCACTTTGTCAAGTAGTGTCATTAAATACAGATGTGAATCTTTTGCGCTTATATGTTTTCCTCAGGGCATTCTGGAAAACGCTATCAAGATCACCAATGAACCTCCTACGGGCATGCATGCCAATTTGCATGCTGCTCTGGATAACTTTGACCAGGTGAGTGTCTACTGTCTGCTTTGTGCTGGTAGTGCTTATTTTTCTTTCTTCATTTATTGATTCATTGGCCTCTCTCTAGGACATCCTGGACCAGTGCAGCCGTGAGCAGGAGTTTAAGACCATCCTCTTCTCTCTGTGTTACTTCCATGCCTGTGTGGCAGAGAGGAGGAAGTTTGGACCTCAGGGTTGGAACAGAAAGTACCCCTTCAACACTGGAGATCTGACAATATCAGTTAACGTCCTCTACAACTACTTGGAGGCTAATGCACAGGTGGGATGTTTTGTTGGTGTTGCGAGTGGATGAGGTGCCGTATAACTGGGAGAGAGGTCCATGTGAGCACTGTGCCACAGCATGATGAGAATGATTAAGATGGTGATTGTATTGGCAGTGATTTTCATAATGATTATGATGATGAAGGTCCCGTGGGAGGACCTGAGGTATCTGTTTGGGGAGATCATGTATGGAGGACACATCACTGATGACTGGGACAGACGGCTCTGCAGAACATACCTGGAAGAATACATGCAGCCCAACCAGGTTTGTACATTTGTTCATGAGGAAGATAAGACTAAGCGAGAAAATGTGAATGTAATCCTCCCAAGTCTGGCTGATTGAGGTTCCGCGTCGGCACACTCGGCTGTGTTCTAGCACAAGAGGATCAAATGTGAACTGGCTTTGACACAGACAGTCTATGGCTGCCAGATTTAACTGTGTTTTTGGAGTGCAAACTTGGGCCATTTGGGGCTGAGAATCAGCTCCCGTTAGCAGCAATTTGGCTAGTTTTGGGCCAGAGACTGCACATGCATGCTACAGAGTTTCTGGCAACCACAGGTGCCAGATTTAGTTCACAGTTGGACCAAGCAATTTTGGCTACCTGAGTTAGGATAACTTTATGTTTTTTGTACTGTGGTAGAGATCTGAAGCTAAAACTTCTGTTGTTTTATTTCCCAGTTTGACAGGAAGCTTTCTTTGGCTCCTGGGTTTGTCGTCCCCTCCAACCTGGACTACCAGGTAACTAGAGATAGATACCGTTTGAGGAAACATTTCCTTTAAAAAGTTACCTTTCATTGTCGGAACATTTAACTGGTCTGAATAGAAGTGTAACTGCATCCTGGTGTGTCTTTCTGTGTATGTAAAGCAGGTCTCAAGGGCAGTGCAGACACTAAATATGTCTGACTGTAAAACGCTTAAAATAAAAGTACCAAATGACTTACAGTGTAGTTTGGTATGAATAAATGACAATAATAGGTGGATGGCATTCACCATTTTGTCTCCCTACATCTTCAGGGCTACCATGATTTCATAGATGAGATGCTGCCCCACGAGAGCCCAGTGCATTATGGGTTGCACCCCAACGCAGAAATTGAGTTCTTGACAGTAACGTCGGATAACCTTTTCCACACTCTGCTGGAGCTGCAGTCTCCTGATGCTGTGATGGGGGAGGGAGCCTCACAGACCCTGGAGGAGAAGGTGGCTACACCTACATGTCAAATTATTTATTTTGACAGGAATTAAAAGACATTGTTTTTCATTAACTGACTGAACCTGTCCTAAGCCTAGCAAACACACAAAGATACTGACACACAAATTTAGTGACGCAAGCTTCTCCACCAGTCAAATTCGAATTACTCACGATGGCAGCAGTTTCAGATTACTCTCATTCTCAAATTCTTAGAGAAACAAGGTGGAGAGAACCACATCACTAAATCTGGTAACTGTGGGAAATTCCCTTCGTATGCTCTTACTACAATAATTACTGCCCCCACCCTCCCGCAGGTGAAAACAATTTTAGATGAGGTGCTGGAGAAGCTACCAGAGGAGTACAATATGTCCGACATCACGTCTAAGACAGCTGAACGCTCCCCGTACATCCTGGTCTGCTTCCAGGAGTGTGAGCGCATGAACACACTCGTCTCTGAGATACGGCGCTCACTCAAGGAGCTTGACCTGGGACTCAAGGTATGCTCTTGCCTTTGTGTGTGTTTGTATGTGTGCGTACAGTACAGCCTTCAACATCTCAACATTATCAAATCAATACCTTGGTCTGACTATTGTATACAATAGCAGTGGTGTTGTAAGTACTAGTGCTCCTCAAAATGAAGACTGCATCTCCCAGAACTCCTATTATCTTCCACACTTTCCAAAAGCTTTGTGTGCACCAATAGAATAAAAAGCCCTCTTCCTGTTTTACCATTAGGGAGTCCCTTATAGTGCCACAAAAATCCATCCCACAGATATCCTTCATCTGATCAGTTGGCATATACTGCGGTAGCCAGCGGCTGTTTGTAGCCTCTTCGATGTGTGCATTCACAGTGATGTAACAGTTAAATGTCTGTCAAAGGGTGAACTGGCCATCTCCTCTGAGATGGAGAAGCTGCAGACAGCCTTGTTCTTTGACAACGTCCCCGATACCTGGACCAAGCTGGCCTACCCCTCCACCTACAGCCTGTCAATATGGTGTGTGTATGTGTGTCTTTGTTAGTATGTCTGAATGTGAACAAGTGTTGTACTTTAAAAAATGTGGGCGATATATTTTGGAAATTATGTTTTTGTTTTGCTTTGTGTATGATCTACTGTATTTAGTCGCAGTTAATGGCAATTACTGTGTTGTTACATATTGTGTGCAAAGGAACATAATTAGCCGTTTGAGATACTGTACTGTTATGCATTACATCAATCCATCTGCAGTAGCTGTAAGGAATATATGTGCTATTTTTATAGTGTCCAGAAGACTGACATTAGCCTAAGATCTTTTTGTCTCTCTTTGTATGTGTGTGTGTGTGTGTGTGTGTGTGTGTGTGTGTGTGTCAGGTATAATGATGTGTTGCAGCGTTGTAAAGAGCTGGACAGCTGGACTCAGGACCTGTCTCTGCCCAGCGTTGTCTGGCTGTCTGGGCTTTTCAACCCACAGTCCTTCCTCACTGGTAACACACATTCGTGCATGCAGATAAGACAACTACATGGCTTGACTAAAATATTTTCACAACGCTCCCCTCATCTTTTTTCTCTTGCACCATCCCTTGTCTACTCATCATTAATCCTTTGTTTTTTCCATCTTCTTCTGGCTTTCCAGCGGTGATGCAGTCTCTGGCGCGTAAGAACGAGTGGCCCCTGGATAAAGTGAACCTGACAGTGGATGTGACCAAGAAGTTTAAAGAAGAGTTCAACCAACCAGCCAGGGAGGGTGCATACGTATATGGGCTTTACGTGGAAGGTAGACAAACACTGTCTTTCATTTCCTCTGTATGGTGTAGCAACATAGAAGCCCTTATCTGTTACTGATCCTTGAGCAAGATACTATCTTTGGAAATTTTGAGCAAAAGCAAAATTTCCCCCTTTGTGAATCGATTCAAATTGCATCATACATGTTTAAGCTTCCCTCGCTTTTTTAATGTTTAAATGTCCTCATTTTGAAACATGGTAATCATATTTTTCCTCTCCTCTTCACCCGTGTTCTTCCGCAGGTGCAAGGTGGGACATTCAGTCTGGGGTGATCACTGAGGCCCGTCTAAAGGAGCTGACCCCAGCCATGCCCGTCATCTCAGTCCGAGCTGTGCCCAATGACCGCCAGGAGACCAGGAATATCTACGAGTGTCCGCTCTACAAGACCAAGATCAGAGGACCCACATATGTATGGACTTTCAGCCTCAAAACCAGGGAGAGGCCCGCCAAGTGGGTGCTGGCTGGAGTGGCTCTGCTGCTGAGTGTGTGAGAGGGAGTTTAGGGGTCTGGGGTCAAGATTCAGAAGTTGAAAGGGATTTTATTGGGCAAGGTAGGTGTGTCGCATGTGTTACCATGTGTATAAAGAAGCATCCTCAGCTTAACTGTCATCCATATTGTTCAATTTATAAAATTTTACATATACTGCAATGTATACATATACTGGAGGATGGAGGCTGGACTCTAGTAGAGCAAAATCACAGCAGTGGAATCCGATTTTCTTTTCTTTTTATTGAAAAATGATAAAATATACAGAAAGAAATGCCAAAAATTCACACACTAGATCACAGTTAGAACTGATAAAGTCAAAGCTTGTTTTGAACAAATCAAATCTATAAACTACAAAATACTCTACTGTATAAGCAGGAGAAAAAAATATCAGACAGTGCTGCCTCATTAGAGCGGCATTCAAGTGTGTTATTTTGTAACACTTGTACCTCTTACAGTATGTTATGCAGCAGTTTTAATAGCACATTAAATTACACAGGTGAAGTCATTCTGACAACATGACAACCTCTAATTGTCTTTTTGCTCCGTCCTACTTCACAGTACACATGGGTATAGTTTTCATCCATTCAATAAAAAAAACTTTTAACAAAAGAAATGTGTGTATACCAGCTCTTTTTCAACTGGAGATTCTAATGCACGTACTGTAGCTCAGATACTGTATGTGCTAACAAGTCAAAATCTTTCTAGTTTGGCCTCCGTGTGTGTTTCTATGTGTGTTTTCTGTGCGTGTGTGTGCTCTCTAGTCACTGTCAGACCAATCGAGCTCCATCATGTCCATGGCGGCTGTAGCCATGTTGATCTTGGTTCCGTGCCGCACACTGCAGCTCTTCACAGAGTTCTGATTGGACGAAGACCGCATGCTCACCTGCACCCCCGAGTGACCGATGACTCCTACCTCACCTCTAATCTTTTGGCTGACGGCCTCGCTGAGGTCACCTCTGACTCCCTGGACCACAACTCCCATGTCACTCCTGCGACCCCTGACCCCCACCTCACTCCTGACACCGTGACCTACGACCTTCATCACTCCCAGGTCACCCATGTTCATGTCCATGTCCATGTCACCCAGTCTCTCCATCTCCCCCATCTCATTCATGTCTAAGGACAGCATGTCTCCCAAGCCCCCCAAACTCCCGTGGAGACCCTTGAACATGGTCGGGAGCCTCCCTCCTTCTATTCCTCCCTCCATCCCTCTCTCATCTAGCCTGTCCCCAAGTTTTTCTATCTCCCACCCTCCCTCCTTCTCCCTCTCGCCTTCCGCCTCTCCAAACCCACCTGAATATCCTCGGACTATGGTGGTCACTCTGCTCCTCTGCATCCCTCCTCTCTCCCTGTCCCCCTCCTCCCACGTCCTCTCCTCTCTTTCCACTACGCCGCCTGGGAAGCTCCTGAGTGTCACCTGCACCCTTCCTCCATCCATACTCCCACTCTCATCTCGCTCCCTCTGCCCCCAGCTTTTCTCCTCCATGGTTCCTTCCTCTTCCTCGTCCTCCTCTCCAAACCTGCCCTGCAACCCTCGGAGCATCGCGTGCAGCCTCCCGCTGTCGAGCGAACCCATCCCCCTCTCCAGCACTGCACTGCTCCCCCTCTCCGTGTCTCCGTTGCTGAGGGTGCGGAGGAGACAGCTGACGCCAGCACTGCTGACCCCTGCACTGTTGGAGTCCTGAGAGTGCGAGCGGAAGAACGAACCGGAGGAGCCGATGGACATCGGTGTGAAGAACTGAAATAGTCCGAGAGAAGAGAAAGAGAGGGGGGCCCAGATCATAAAAAGGTACGATATGATTTTGTTTTCAGCTGTCTGAGCAGATTTACATTTACTCCACTTCTACTTACTGGTGAGATGTTTGAGCGCTCCATGAGTAGGGAGGTCGGACTGGGAGACATGTTGGACCTCTCCATCAGCCTCTCCTCCCACAGTCTGAGCCTCCTCTCCCTCTCCTCCAGCTCCTTCTCTTTGGAGTAAAGCTCCCTCTCCAGCTTGCGAAGGCGCTCCAAGGTCGACTCGATTTCACACCTGTAGACAGAATATCCATCATCTGTTGTGACTTTGTACATGCAGGTGTGGCCTAGTTTTAATGGCAACTTTACAGCATCTTTTATAATGTCTCATCAGTTTTAGCTTCCAATTTTTTTACCTCCGATCCGAGGTACTATGTAATTTCAGACCACACACAAATATTATTCGGTATAAACTGTGTACTAATTGTTACTGTTACATTTTGTAACGACAGGAAATTATGTAATACATGCACTGATGCCACCGCAAAATGTTTTTCTCAAGATTTAAAACTTTTTTGTTTTTGTCTTCCTGGAGCCGCCTTGAAACTTTCTTTTATTTATGCAGCACTTTTCAAAACAAAGTTACAAAGTGCTTTACATGGTTGAACCAGGATCGAAACATTTCAGGACTGAGGCAAATAAAATCAAAAATAATACAAAAATAAAATGGAATAAAATACCCAACAATAATATAAGATAAAAGCAATAACAATAATAATAATAAAGCAGATAAGACATGTTGAAAATATTTGCCAGATTTAATAAAAAGCTTTTTTAAAACCACCGTCCACAATTTGTTTTAATTTCTTTTGTGCATTGCATTGTGGGACAATACTGTACATCAAGAAGACACTCAAAACACATTTTAGTATACGTTTGAGTATTCTATATTTTCTCATTTTTCAGTTCACACTGAGCATACTCGAAACATGCTTAGAAATACTACGTACTCTGAAACTGGATCAACATTACTAATTATAACTCTAAAATTATTTGGCTAATAGCAAAGCTCTCTGATACACTGAAATGTATCAAATGAGTATATTCTAGTTTCCTATAGTAGACTACATGACATAACATATTTAGTTTACTTGATTATTCCTGCAGAGGACAATAAGCATGTGTGTGAAATATGTAGCTGCAGTACTGTTTGCTACCACAAGAGTTCACTGTGAGAGTGAGTGAGTGAGTGAGTGAGTGACTGTCCTGAACCTGCATTCACAAACACAATCAACTCTCACAGCAACTAAATATAGACAGATCTGACGCACGCACAGCCATACCTCCTCCTGTGTTCCTTCCATACCTCCCTATTCATTCATCCCGCCCCTTCACCTCCCTCACTCATCCTCCCCCATTCCTCCTCTCCGCCTCCCCCTTCCCTTGTCCAAGTTTTTCCACCCGTACCCAAAACTTCACTCAGAATTGATTGCCTCGCTGTACTCATGTTAAATATGCACAGAATCTCGCACCTTCTCTCCTCTGCTCAATCCCCCACCTCTCTCTCTCTCTCTCTCTCTCCCCCGTCTCACTCCCGTCATCTGTCCACTCGCGCTGATTCTCTCTTGTTCAGTGTTTTAGATTTCACATGCACCCAATACATTTCTGTTCCTCCCTGAACTTCTCCTCTTCTTCAGCTCATACTTGATTTCTCCTCTACCTCTCCCCCACTCTCCCCCGACCCCTCTTGTCAGTCTCTCCCCCCCCCGGTGTAGCGAGGGCAGAGTGGAGGAGTAGAGGAATCTCTTCCATGGACACTTTCCAGAGAGCTTATTATAGACTGAAGTAGAGCACAGGGTCACACATTCAACTTCTCTCCTGAGCTTTAGAGTCCACAGAGCTGCGTATGTATGCATGTGTGTGTGTGTGTGTGTGTGTGTGTGTGTGTGTGTGTGTGTGTGTGTACATGCTGGCACGTGTGTGACTATGTTAAATTTGTGTGCATGCATATTGAGTTGTATTTGTCGTACAGTAAAGAGACAAGAGACCAAGGCTTTACTGTATATACTTAAAAATGACAGAAAATGCCTCATGCTCAGACGCAGTGCCGATACACTCAGTGTTTTCTTTTGAATGTCTACAAAACTCTGTGTGTGTGTGTGTGTGTGTGTACCTCCACTGGTCCTTGTTATGTAGAAAGGAGTTACACTGGTCCGGTAGTCTGCTGTCGTTGGACATGGTCTCCAGGGTTACCAGCACCTGTTTGAACTGTGGACGCTCCTGTAGGTACACGCATGCACACAAGATAAAATAAGCAGCTGACACACCCGTTCGTAATGTCTTTAAAAGTATACAAGTGAGGCATAAGAAACATTTTAATGAGATTAACCATTGTATCCCTGGTCCACTTAGCCTACCTTTGGGTCCGCTTGCCAACATTTCCTCATCAGCTCTGCAAAACTTGCTGGACAGCTGGTGGGGATGGTCAGCCTCTAGATACCCAGACACACAAACACATGCAAATACAAGAAGCAGAAGGCTTTACTTTCAACAGAAAAGTCATATTGGTCCACTTTGTTTTTAAAAATAATTAAACCATTTAAAGCCCCTGAAAACTTGCCTTCAAATCAGGTATTTATCCAAAACATTAAATATCCGTGACTAAATAAGCAACGATCAAATCGTTAAAACGAGACTAAGAGTCTACAGCCAGGCTAGCAGCTCTGTGAGGCTGTACTTAAGTACAGTGGAGCTTTGAGCGTAATGCTAACATGCTAATCAGGGTGGGAAATTAGCACCAGCCATATGCTGGTAAAGTATGAAAGTGGCTGGTAGATTTCAGACACAAAATAATGATTTACTATTGAGTGGCTGGTGAATTTGAATATTTATCTAAATTTAGATGTTCACATTTTAAAAAGTTAATTTCTCACCCTGATGCTAATGTTTAGCTGTTTAGTTGGTGTAATGTTCACCATGTTCACCATCTTAGTTTAGCGTGTTAGCGTGCTAACATTTGCTAATTAAACACAAGTACAGCTGAAGCCAATGGGAATGTTTTGCAGGTATTTGGTCATAAACCAAAGTATTAATTAAATTTTTGACCAGATGATGGCGCTGCATGAAAAGTCAGGGTCTCACCAAAGTTTCTACAGTTCACCCAGAGGAGGAACATGAATGTTGATAATAGTTTTAGACATTTTACTGTGAACCAAAAAAGTGGCTCTAGAGAAAAAGTCACAGGATCACTAAAGTCATTGGGATTGATCGTCTGGCACCATGCTAACAATGACTAAATTTCATGGCAATCCATTCAATAGCTGCCAAGACAAATCATTAAAAACCGAAAACAGCCAAGACATTTTTATGTATTATTTATTAAAAGTTTAACACTCCTAAACTCTAATGTGCTTCATGAGGACCGTGTAGGTGTGGTTTAATGGCCTGGAAGCACAAGCAAACAGCTGTCATCTCATTTTGAATCAAATATTGCTTAATCCTGATTGGTTCTCAGTATGAAACACCAGCTTTTTTTCCAGCTGAGTCCCACCCACCTCAAACAAGTGAGAAGAGCCCAGAGAAAAAAAAGAAATACAGAAATCTTTAATGTGAAATGGAAATAACAGGCCCACTATGAGACAGGGGGCTGTTCTGATTATTTTGTACGTGTATATATTTAAAATTGTATTACACATTACAGATGAATAAGTTCTTAATCAGCTAATCATTTGTTTAATATACAACGTACACTCAATCTATTTATGAGGTAAAATGGGTACATTTGAAAGTGTCTGTTTATCTTTCTGTAACATGTAAACTGCAGTAACCATGGCACTGGGATAATGTCCCCGCATGAAAGATCCCCTGGCATCTTCAAAGGTCTGAATGAGCCCAGACAGCTCCATAGTACAGCGCAGTAAATGGAAACAGTTTTCTCTGGGGATTAATCCTAAAATATCACCGACTGAGTGGAGAGAGGGCAAGTAAGAGGGTCAGGAGGAGAGGTATAGCAATGGAGGGGAAAATCAGAGGGAGACTGGGAAAGGGAAAGAGAGAGAGAGTGAGTTATTTAGGGAGAGTATTTGGAGATTAGCCAACAGCTACGCAGGAATCATGTTCTCCGAGTTGTTTGTTGGCCCCCAGTATGTGTGTTTGTGTTTGTGGCTGTTGAAGGAGATTCAGGCACGTCAATAACTGAAACGCATACACTGTAGAACCATCATCCCCCACCTCCCACAAACCTCTTGAATCAACCTATCACTGCAATCTTTCCTCTTTTCCCCCCCTTTCTCTCTCTGTCTCGTAAAGACTTTAGCCAGGGGGTGGGGAGTGGGGGGCGGGGGGGTCTGGCCGAGCTCCACTGCTGTGTATCCAGGCCTTACAAGAGCAGAGAACTGACATCAGGCCTAAAAATACCCAGCCTCAGCCTCACCAGCTCGCAGTGGAAACCATGAGAGCATCGCATTGTTCCTCCAGCCTTCTCTAACTCTGGTGGGTCTACATGCTGACAGTGTGTTCAGAAAGGTGTGCTCACGTGTGTGTGTGTGTGTGTGTGTGTGTGTCTGTCTGTGTGTGTGGGTTACCTCTTGTTTTTCTACCACCAGCCATGCAACCTGCAGCCCTTCGAAACCTTTGAAAGGAACCTCCCGAGTCAGCATCTCCCACAGCACCTGGCCACAGAACAGACTGTGTTGGTTCATTCAGACAGACAGGATTTCTTTGTGCTGGTAGTAGCGCCAAATATTTCACGATCTGTTTTGTTTTATAGTTTTATAGTTGTGATTTCTTAATAAAAAATCAAACCAAAATACCCAATACAATTCTCTTAATTTAACAAAAGAAGACAAACTTCTCAGATGTTAACTGTTGTCTAAATACAAGAAGCCGTACAAAAATTTTCCCTGAATAAATAAATCTTAAATTGGCATTATTATTATTATTATTATTATTATTATTATTATTATTATTATGTACAATCAGAAACTGTCTGATAAAAAGATGAATAGTAAAGAGGACTACAAATCTGAGCAACCATTTAATTCCAGCAGTTCTGTATTACATTTTATTGGTACCAAAAAAGTATAGAGGTTTGATTCCTGGCGTTGCAATACTGATATTTGTACAGTACTGCCAACTCACCACGCCGTAGGAGTAGGTGTCACAGGTCTCCGAGACAGGCAGGCTCTGAATGACTTCAGGAGCCATCCAGGGAAAAGTGCCCACCACCGTCATGTGGGTGGTATGGGACAAGAACTTAGACGCCCCAAAGTCACAAATCTGAAATCCCAACAGAGAGACCAGTGAGGAAAACACAAAATGACCAGTGCACCTGAGTTGAATGAAAACTGCGAATATGTGGTTTGTCTGTACATAACAAGAGCACGGTTACAAACCTTCAGCACTTTGTCTGCTGTCATTACCACTGTGAAAGAGAGAGCAGAGAAACCAGTCAAAACTATGTGACAAAATAATGATAAACTATCGCTAACAGATAAATGTCAAAGAGAACTCATGTTGAGATGTGCAGAAAGAAAAGGCAGCACAGAGTTTGAGGAACAAATCAAAATGTGTTATGTATGTGTGTGACGTGTGTTACCGTTCCGTGACTTGAGGTCTCTGTGAATGACTTTGACTGGAGCTTCTGCGTGGAGGTAATGCATCCCTGAGAGGAAATCAAGCATTAATACACATAAACTACAACCTTTTAATATTTACTCTGATTGGTTTTGGTGGGATTTCCTACCAGCATTTAAGGTTTGGGTGTAATTTCATTCTCAGTTAACGCAGAAACCCACTGGATGAACTGGGATTTAAAAATGTAGGCTGAAGACAACATTTACAACAAAGGAACAGTTATAATAAGGGCAAACTAAAAAGGACAGTCAGCGTGTGTATAATATGATCATCTGAATTTGGATGCAAAGTTGACTGTGTTGACTATTTAATACCTTGATAATGAGTGTAAGTCTTTATACTGTTCAATTACCTTAAAACCAGTCACAGAGAACATTTAAAACTCTAAATATTTCTCTTTTATTTACTGTACCACCTTCATTCACTGGCCCAGTAATCAGCAACTTCTTCCCAGGTTTTTAAAAATCTTATTTCTAACATATGTAACATATTTCCAAAGTAATATGTTTTGCTCTTCTGTATATTTTGCAGTTGCAGAAGGCAAATGGAAAAAGCTTGTTAGTGTTGAACACACACAGGTTAGAGACGGTGATTAAGAGGCAAATAAAAAGCTGTGTAAACTATTAACTCTGGTACTTGATGACTGGAGGATAACAGTATAACAGGACACTGGTGATCTTATCAGTGCTCCTACCTCAGAGATACTGAGATCATTTTTATCATTATTATTATTATCATTCCTTCAGGTGTACCTTTGGCTATCTGTATGGCCCACGTCATGATCTGCTCCATGTCCATCTCCTCACTCTGCTCACTGGAAAGGTACTCATACAGAGACCCTTCACTGGCATATTCTGTAAGAACACACACACACACACACACACACAGAAAGAAGCAATAGTTAAAAAGAGAAATCGTGTGTACGGCTACTCATTCTGTACAATGTGACCATGTTCATGAGCAGAATGATCCATCCATACAGGTATGTCAGTAGGCTACATTTAACCCGTCACACTGGAAACATATCAGTTTGAGTTTAAATCCTTCATCTTTAAACACGGGCTATCTCAGAACTTTTAAACTTTCCCACTGTCCTGTTAAGTCTGACAATTCAAAGAGACAAGTAAAAGATAGATGATAACGTCCAATCAGAGGAGTCCTATGTTACCATTTGCAAAATGCATTTTACTGGGACCAAAATCCATCCCCAGAGCCAGTTCTTCTTTTTGCCTACTGTACTTTTTTATTTTTAGTAAGCATTGGACTCTGTTAGACTCTGCTGCAGCGGGAATTGTTGTTGGACAAGTCTGTCGTGGTGTGTCGGTGCTTTATCTTAACCATATGACCCCATCCAGGATTACAATCACATCCAAACATGCTTGTCTCAGTTACAAATGTCCTGCCAGGAAACACAGCAAGAACCAGCGCTCAGAGTATACACCGATACTTCAAAACACACACATAAACACTTGTCGGCCATCGGAGCATGTGCTAACGTGTCTAGGATCCAATACACACTGATAAAGCTAATATACACACTGGGGTAGTTTTATATGAGAGGACATCTGCCCCGACACCAATCCCTTCATGCCTCACCTTAAACCCCGACCTGACCTTAACCTAATGCTGCTTATATCCATTAGGCTGCGACCCCAAAGATAAGAATACACATTTCAATTTGTAGAGCAGTTTTTCAGAAGGTAACTTTTCTCTGAATGAAGTTAGGGATTAAAACACTCCCACAACCATGTGCTCAGGTTCGATGGTTTGATGTTCTTGTGAGGACATCTGAAAGGATACATAGATCTCACAAACACACACAAGCACTCTTGCACACACACACACGCACACACACGCGGTGTCTGACCTGTGACAATGCCATAGTTGGGAGATTCCAGCACGGCTCCATAAAACTGAATGATGTTCTTGTGACTCAGGACACTAAGAATCTCAGCCTGGACGAGGAAAAGAGAAACAGAGGGATATGAACAACTTCATTAACATCCTCCTTCAGTTTTCCAATATCTGACATTGGCAAGGAAGCGTAACCTTTAAGAAAATAAAGTGTAAATCACTCCTGATAGACTGTAAAGCTAAAAGTTAGAGCTTTTGACTTGTTTTAAAGTTATGACCGTGTCTCCGAGACGACTGAGCTGAGGCCTGAACCTCTTTCACACCACAGGTTGAGTCTCCAAACACCGACCCTCCACACCGCAGTGACAAACATGCCATTAATCTCAACTGACATATAGGTCATACCCTCTGCGTGTGTGGAATATGTAACTGTTGCCAAGCAACATAATAACTAACCAAAAGCTGCAGTTTAGCGTAACACCAAAATATTTTCTCAATAAATAGTTTTTCTTCCAAAGAGCCATTTATCTTATCGCTTTTATTTCCATCATTTCTTCCACGTGTGAGGTCATCAGAGTGTCCAAACATCCGTTTGTGTGCACGTGTTTGCACAAGCAATTTAACTCAAGTTCTGTACTTAAGTACAATTTTGAGGTACTTGTACTTTACTTGAGTATTTCCATTTTATACTACTTAATACTGCTCCACTACATTTATCTGACAGCTATAGTTGATCCATCCGTTGAATACAACACTGACAGAGGCCATTCTGCATGTCTACTTTCACTTTTGATACTTTAAATACATTTTGTTTCTAATATGTCAGTACTTTTACTTAAGTAAGATTTTGAATGCAGTATTAAGAGTATTATTTTCATGCGGAGTTGCTATTTTTACTCAAGTAAATGATCGCATACTTCTTCCATCGTTTGTGCAAAGATGAGTTGAAATATGATTTCACTTACAGCTCCATTTCAGGATCCACTAAGCTGCAGTTCTCCCATGATCCATCAATTTGTATTTACATATGAACCGCACACACACACATTTTATGCATGTCTGCCCACCCTGCATGTGTTTGTGTGTGGGTGTGAGAAAGTGAGTGTGAGAGAAATAAGTCAAACGGCAAATCAAACCCCTGTTCCCTCTGTAGTTTTATGTGCCCATGTGCACGCTTTACATTACATTGTTTAAACCCGCTGCCACAACAATAACGCCATGCCCGATTCACCCACAGGTCACCCTCACTTCCAACAGTTTCCTGACGCTGGGTCGTGAGCCTCTACAGCACCAGCCCAGTATTAATAACGTGGAAGGAAATTCTGTTTGGATTACCGTCGGGGTCATACTCATGGAGAACCACCCGGCCTGAGCTGCAGCGCATAAAGCCTCAAATGACCACACACCTCGCCCTAACACACAATGGGAGGAACAGGGGAGTGCTGGCATAAATAAAACTGATCCATCCACAAAGAGTGGGAGGAGGAGGGGGACGAGGAGAGGTATGTTTAAGATAAACACATGTTCAACGGCGGACAACAGTGGGGGAGGAGGGGGAGGAGGGGGAGGGAGGGAGGGGTCTTTGGGTGTACAAATCCAAAGAGAATCTGGGAAATTGGTGGAAACCGGTTCATGTTGGAGTTTAGAGCAGCAATGTGCCACAGATGAGTCCATAACTTATACTCTGGATCTTAAAATGGTGTTTGTGTGTGTGTCTCTGCTGCAGAAGTGTATGATAGCTGTGTGTGTGTGTGTGTGTGTGTGCCTCCTCCTTACCTCTTTGTCAATCTTCAGAAGCTTCTTCACAGCCACTTCCTTGTCCTGGGAAATCCAGAGGGCTCTGTAGACGCTCCCAAAGCTGCCTCCTCCACAGTTCTCATAGAAGAGCAGGTCCTCATGCTTTATCTGCACAAACGACGAGCCAGGGGACGACATGGCATACTGACTCACACAAACGCGCACATGCACACATATACACACACACAGAGCCCAAAAAGCGTGCACGCTCAACCACCAGCGCTGCCTCAAAAAGTATATACAAGTCCCGGATCAGCACAGAGCAAGTGAAGGATAAGAAATAAAGAGAGGCGGAGTAGCTTCCTCCACAGGGTCGGAGTGGATGTTGTCAGTCAGCAGAACAGATCAGAGAGAAGAAACCAGAAAGTGCTGGAAAGAGAGAGAGAAGTTTTGCTCCCTGTGAGTCAGGGAAAGCCGGAGCCCCTCTGTCACTACTGGACAAGGTATTACATTGCCTGATAGTGGTGATCCAATGTAACTACAACACTGAAGACACACACACATGCACAGAGCGTGAAGATGAAGGGGAGGTGAGCGTTTGAGTGTGTGTAAGTTACGGTTTGCAGTCTGCCTGTAGCAGACACACTGTTCAAATATGGTCACTGGCATCCAGGGCATTCCTTCTTCCTGGATAACTGTGGCTATATAAAGCTCTCCATACACTACACACACACACACACACACACACACACACACACACACACACAGAGACAGATATATACAGCTCTGGCCTATAGCGTGTCAGACATAATAAATCAGTTGGCAACGAGAGGTGACTGCCACAGATACCTAAATCCATCTCTCACACACTCTACATATAAAAACACACACACACACCAGAGAAGCCAGGCAGTGACAGCGTGTTACTCAACCCGACAGGAATGACCCAGTGACATCATTAAGCAAGAAAGCCGTGCTGACATCACTGCGCAGGGACAGGTGAGATCAGCTCGGGGAAGTTAGGACACTTCTCAGTTGTTGACAGTAATCAAGCGCAAGAGGAGACTTAATAGTGATTCATTGTGGTAAATAAAACATGACTACAAGTCTGAAGGCCTGCTAGCAGCTCCCAGAAGCTGCACTGAATCATTTTAAATAAAAGCAATGACACCGTAAGATTTTTAAATATGCAAGTTCAGGTTTGAACCACAGAAAAGGTTGAGGAGTTGCCAAATTCAGAGGGGTTCTTCCTCCGGGGAGCAGACATGAGCTCAGCAATCAGCCAGTTACTAAATGAAATATCGTCTCTGCAAGTGGAAAGTTTGGCGTTAGGTTGGTGGTAGAGGAAAGGTCAGGTGGTTGATGCCCAACATTGAACTTCAAAAAGGGTTCCTCTGGGAACCAAGAGTAGCTGCGTCAAATTTTGCAACCATCTTAAATTTTTAGTGTTCAAAGTTGATTAAGTCGTCCCACAGGTGGTACCAAAAGAAAGATCATGTAATCATCATCAGGGGAGCATGAAAGTCAGCGTTGTTGCAGCTTAATTCACTCCGATCTAGTAGACCACTGCACTAACACTCGTGCACAGTATTGCCCATTTCTGAACCTCTACCTTTCATTCACAGGAAAATGTCTTTCGTATTTTATATTCACATAGTCACCAATAGATGGCAGAAGGAGAGATAACATCAGAACACAACATTCAGATTAGTCAAAGTTATTAAAAAGAGGAGTAGTCCCACGATTTAGTATTGCGCTTGATAAAATAAAATTTGGGGACTTGAAAGAGACAGATGAAAAGAAAAATGGTTGATGTAGCAGAGCAGATATCCAGACTTTTAGTCCTTATAGGTCAAGCTCAAAAAATGTTGGATGCTCCTTCACATAGCTACAAAATAAAAGATATAAAAATTGAAGACAAAGTAAAAATCGACAAAAAGCATCTCCAGTAGTTGTTGATATTTTGCTATGGATTTTCCCGGCATCACCACCACCAGTCTCTCTCACTTGCGAGGCAAAAGCACATTTTGAAGAAGCACGAGCGCTGTTAAATTAGCTATTTTTATTTACAAGGCAGACCACACATACAGTACAGTTACAGGCTGCTCTGGGGAGAGCCAGCCTCACGGCAGTTCTCGACACACACCATCACATCAAAAGCTCCTGAGATCAAAGGAAAAAATTAATGACACTTGTCAAGAACACACTCAAAATCTACACCCACATATATAAAAATAAAATTACACGGACTGATCACGACTGGTAGAGATGAGAAGATTTCCCCTCAAAGTACAAGTTGCCTTTAGACTCCGAACTAGGATCAGTGCTTCCGAATCAAAGGAGCACAATTTGATTACACAGCTGACCTCTGAGCAGATCATAGCAAGCAGCTTCATCATCTAGAATAATTCATATTCGTCAGGAGTTGTACTGCAAAAATAAAACGCAATACTGCAAATTTGAACACTGTTTGCAATACCATTTGGGCTTTAATCCAACTGATACTCTGTTTAGTACTTTTGAAGTGTCTGACTAGTTAAGGGACACTGATATTCACCTAAAGGACATCAAATCCTAAAGATTTTGGATAAGACTTGGATATAATCATGTAGATTATGAAGTAAATAAGTACTTTCAGATTTCATATTTATCTGTATATTCAACAGGGAGAATGGAGAGTCTAGGTTACTATGGTTTATGGGGTTTTCTGTCTATGAGTAGGACCATCAGGAGAGTAAGGTTTGCTTTACAGGCAGGTACAGTAATATATTGTAAACTAGGGCTCATTTGGGGTAGCACAACATTACAGGACACTCCGATAGAAATCCACTGTATAGAACACAAAGCCTATGAAGTTCAGTCATGCAGGATATCGATTCAAGTTCTATACATTACAGTTCTATCTAACAGGTCCCAAACAGTAACGACTAGTACGGTTAAAACCCTCACTCTGGGGGCTGAGACACAGCGACAAGAGAGCAGCTGAACACTTTCTGTCCAGGAAGAAGAGGCTTTTAATGGCACAGTATAAGTCCTTGATCCATAATAGTCCATAATAGTGCTAAAGTCATTGACTGCTGTGTTTTGCTACTGAACGACCAGAGTTATTTTATCCAGGTAATGTGTATCGGGGTTGTTTTATGCTAACGTCACAGAGAAGGCGACAGTGGTGGAAGATCTGGAGCTCATGTCCGCCGAGGCTCCATCCTGTAGGAGAGCTGCGTCAGTGCCCTCTGGTTGTCGATCACACAGAGCTTCCTAACGTAACCCCGCACCTCCGCTTGATTTTTGTTGGGTTGGCATATGTCGGGATCTGACGCGGAAAGAGGAGAAACAGAAAGATAATGTGATTGGACAGATGTGTGCGAAGTCAGAATGTAAATGCGACTAAAGTAACAAGCAGACTTACTGAACGGTTGGCTTCTACAGTGCCTCACTTGGCGAATTGTGTTAGCTATAATACGCTGAAGAGATAAGGATTAGAGGCTCATTAGATATTACAGCAAACTTAGAGTGAAGAACATTATGACACATAAAACATATCCCTGAAATGAATAATTCAACGTGCACAGATGCTTACCATTTTCTCAAAATTGACCATATTGTCAATGAAGGTCTTGTTGCCCTCGTGTGTAAATGTCATATCTGTAAAGAAAGGACTTCAATTTAACAGCAGCCATGTTCCTCCCACAGTTCATCCCCATGTGATACAGTGACCGGTGTCCCTGCTGTTCTCTACTCTGAGTCGTACCTTTGAGAAGGAGGGGCATGAAGGGGATGATTGGCGGTTCCAGTTTGGTGACGGTGAGTCGGTAGGACCGGTGGTTTCTTGATGGGTCCTGTCACCAAACATATGAACTGTCAATTTCTAAGACATTTGAAACACCCAAATTACAAAAAAGCATTTTCTTAATTATCCCTCGTGGTATAGCTACTGTATGCAGGTAGTTTTAGTGTTTTTTATCTACCCATCTAAAGATTTCTGCTCACACCCCAATACAGTGGTGGTGAGTGGAATTATAACTCACCATCATACTCTCAAACTCAGCGTAGAACTTCTTAAACTTGGTGGGGAGTTTCTGCCAGGAAAAAACAGAAGATCTCAATTTAGTACTTTAGCAACAGTGGAACATACCCAAGCTTCTCTGAAGAAATTTTAACCGAATCCGAAAACAAAAATCAGCAAAAGAAAATGTGAATGCATGCACGTTTCCATCCACTACCGTTATGTGATTATTAGGAGTTGGTTTGTCAACAAATTCTCCAGTCGGTGCCATTAAACCATTTTAGAACAAGATAATTAAATGAGCACCAGTTAAACCTCAAATGGTGAAAAACTATGTAGAAATATGCCATTAATGTTTGTTTCATGTATTAATTTGAGGATCGTTACAGTCTCATCGCTCCACACTGACATTTTCCGTCTCTCCGGTGGAGCGGAGGCTTCAGTAGACGTTAAAGTCACCTGCTTCATCATTATTTATTTTCTAAGTCTGTTTCCTTTGCACTTTGTCGCATTTTGCTTTTATCGATAAACCAACTTTTCCACCTCAGCCATTATTAAACAAAGTTTACCTCCCACGTCTGGCTCAGTCTGCTGACAGCAGGGTTGCTCATCCCCATAATGATGGCAAAGAATGAATTCAGGTTCTTAAACTCCCGGCAACTGTGGACAAATACACACAAGCTGTATCTGTATCTGAGAAACTCTTCATCTAAGTGCGTGTGTGCAAACTAGCATGTATATGGAGTGTGTGATGGTCATTATCAAGCCCTACTCACTGAGCAGCTATCTTGATGAACTTCTTGAGGAGCTGGACTCTCTTGCTGAGCTGTCCGCAGAGGCAGACCTCAGTGACCACCCACAGCTGAACCTGGTTGAACCTCCGCAGAAACAGGTCCAGATTGGCCGTGGTTCTCCTGAAGCTCTGCCGGCCAAACGTGTGATAGAGCAGCTCGTGCTGGGGGGAGGAGGGGAGGAGACATCAGGGGGAGCAGGTTAATGCAGTGGACAGGTCCTGCCACCTTGCATCTATCAAGCATTACTCCTGCAGGGTTTTTCTTATGAACAATGATGCAGCAAAGATCTCTTCATTTCAAAGTGTGAAATGAGGCTCTTTGCAACACTGTACAAGCTTGTAACAGATCTACTGCTGTTTTAGTGTGTGTATGTGTGTGCGTTATACCTCATGCACACAGCTGAAGAGCTCCCAGTCAAACATGGTCATTTGGTAAGCCAGGTCCTTAGAGCTCATCAGCTCAAAAGTTGACATGGAGCCTGCAGTGGGTCCCTCCTGGTCTGGAAGAGGAGTCTAAGACACATGGACACAAATACACACGTTTGTGAAAATTCATGAGCACATAAACAAACAAAACAAAACATAAACAAGAACACACACATTAAAGAATCAATGATTACAATCAAGGTGTTTTTACATATGTAGCTTCTTGTTTAGATTTTATTGGTAATCACTGCTCAGAAGCCATAACACTCTTCAGTACTATAATTTTTTTACCGCGCCTTGTACATATTTCATCACCATCATAGTATAATCACAACAAAGAATGCGTGCTAGGTATTACAGTAAACCCATCTCATAAAAACTTCAGAAGTTCCAAGAAAAGCGGAAAATCTCTCACCAGACTGCTGAGCTGGTCTCGAGGGCAGGCAAATAATCGCCCGTTGATGCTCAGAGCAGAAAACACGGACACGTCATTGGGCTTCAGGATTTGTTTTTCTGTAACAAAAATGGGGATAGTTGAGTTTTCATCCCCACCCAGATATGTCATAACTAACCTAAACACAATGGTCATATTGGAGACTGGAGACATATTGGAGTTAACTAACACCACTTTCATTGCTCTTACCACCAGCGGAGCTGAGGTGGACCAACACGAGCTCATCAGTGGTGCCAAGTTTGTCAGCCACAGCGCTGATCACCTCTCTTCCCGTCCCTGCCACGGCAACCCGGATCGTAGTGTATGTGTGATCACCGCAGTATACCTTCAATAGGACTAGACACATAGAAAAAATAATACTGGCACTACAGGAAAGGTCAGGGATCACCAAAATATTAAATTCATCTCCTGGCGACATGAAGATCCACTTTAAGATTTCATGACAATCTGGCAAAACATTCACACCAACTCACTGTCGTCGTGATTCCTAATGGGCTGTTTCTTCTGCAGTCTCTCTTCTCCATTGCTGAACTGTCGTATTAGAGTTTTCTGTGGAATTACAGGAGACAGTACGTGTAGACAGCATCCACATCACCATGATGCAGCTAACATGTAAAATGTATTATAAAATATTGTTAAGAACAATAGTCTGGAAATACCTTTTTTGTGGATTTGGCTTCTTCCGAACTACAAAAAAAAAAAAGATACAATAAATGTGGCTGGTACGTAAAACATCACAGTTTAACGTGCAGGAGCAGGGGGAACGTACTGTAATTTGACGACTTTCTCCAGGTCAGGAACCAAGTCTTTCAAAGCTCTCAACATCCGAGAATCATTTGATAAACTCCCGTACAACTCCTACAGAGACAGGAAGGAAGAACCACTCTCAGACCATGCATACAATCTGTGTAAATTGTGTAATTTACTGATATTTGAAAGCTTGGTTTAGGTCACCTCAAGGAAAGAGATTGGAGCAGGCTCCTCCTGCAGCATGTATGTGTGTGTGTTCGCCCAGCGCAGGGCCAGAATGAGGGCCCTCCTCTTACTGTTGAGCGCATACTCCAACCTCTCCTGCTCAGAGCCAGGCGGAGATGCCACATGGTAGGTGCACATGAGGTTAAAGATACATACAAAGACGTAGATCTTACATTTCTGACATGGTAAACAGTGATATCCAATTTGTTTTGATTTCTGATCCGGTGCTCAGAACCTGCATAACCACAGTATGAATCTAAACTAATCGTTACAGCAACTAAATCCATATTTTTAGGCAGTTTATGATAAGATCTTAGGTTAGGCTAGAAGTGGAGGTAGTGGTGTATAGACCTACATGTATCACAGCACAATTTGCAGAATAGTTCCCCCAGTTTATTAGTCCAACATCCCACCTGATCAGGAAACTGTATAATCAGCAGTACAGCAGTGGTAAAGCATAAACAGCTGAACACTTGCACTACAATGACTAAGACAACAAGAAAAGACCTTCTCGGCTGGGATTACAACTTGTTACTAAGGTGTGAGGGGAGGTGTGCACTCGGTGAGCAGTTCATTAGTGCTGGATGGTCAAGTGCTGCCTCAGCACTTCCATAAGCAGAACCGGTAAGATGTACAATCCAAGATGCTGTCAGTAGCACCGTGATAGTATGCAGCAAACAACAGACATGTCAGTCCCTTTCTGAGCGGGGTTGTCAACATGACATCCCGGCTGCAGTTATAAATTTGTAAGAGTTCCTACCTGATAAGTGAGTAGCACAGACAGTATGAATTAAAAAAAAAGGAAATAGCGTATGTAAACGTAGAGAGAGTAACGGCAGAAAGGATATTGTGCCATGAGTAGAGGGCACAGCTGGCTGTTGGGCATGAAGACACAGTGCATGAGGACAAAGTCATCCACTGCTGGGTCTAATAGACGAGGAGGAAAACAGATGGCAAGAGGGAAGAGAGTCAGAGGGGAAAGGAGGAAAGAATCAAGAGGTTCATCATTAATCCATTTATCTTGCTTATCTCTCTATTCTTCCTTCTTTCATTATAATGCATTTGATAAAGTGTCTGGGCTATCTCTGGTAGCCATCTATTCAAAATTCATTCAGGTCTAATAACCTATTCGTTTTGCATTACATTTTTTTTTCTGTTCGGCTACCTGGTTCACTGTGATGTATGTCCATCCTCATTGTCTCCAGGAAGTGCTCAAGAATCTTCTCTGGCGTACCTGATATCACAGTGTACCTGCAAAAAGGTGAGTTTCATTTAAAAACGGCTCCCTTTTGAGAGACAGACAAGGAGAGAGATACATTCTACTGTACATTTGTAAGTACGTATGAAAGACTCCTCACACATACTTGATGCTTCCCAGGGTGGAGGCACGAGGACTCTTTTCTAACACCAGCACAGCTTGATCATGCTCTTTCAAACGCACTGTGTTGGCTTCCACATCCTAAGAATACAACAATGCATGTACAAAATCAGTGATATCGCTTCATGTCATATGCAAAAATGTGGCTTTTTAAATGTAATACAGCTCCTCGGCCAGAGGAGGGAGACAAACATCATAGTGAGGCAGCATCACCTGGCATTCAGCGCAGTACGATGCTTCAGACAGCAATTCAGATAGTGTTCTTTAACTTAAGTTAAACTTAGGAGTGACACTGCTAACAGCAGTATTTGGAACAGTTTGGACCAAAGGTAGTAATTTGGTGACAGTGTGGCTACACTTGTATCCCATCAGAGGATAAATGTCCATCTCTTGTCCGCCCACCCTGAGTATCCTGTTGAAGTCTTCCTTGTCCACACGAAGGAAGTGGCAGTTATCCTCTCTCAGGACGATGGAGGCAGCGCGGGGTGAATCTGTAACCAGGGCCAACTTCCCAAAGTCATCACCCTCGTGGAGCGTACACACCACTCCCTAGGACACACACAAGACACGCTCCAAGATACAAACAAGCTCAGACACAAACACGGTTTACTAGTCATCCCTGAGGGAAAATCAGAAAGGGGCAAGAACACTCAGAACTGGGATTAATCATCTGTACTTGTCTGTGTGTGTGTGTGTGTGTGTGTGTGTGTGTGTGTACATACATGTGAAATCAGTGTGTATGCACGCACATGAGCATGTAGAGTAAATCTGCCTGCACAGTGGTTGTAAATCGGTGTGTGGTGTGAAATTGTGTATGCGTACAATCCCTTAAGCCATTTAATCATAGTGATGAGTCATGGTGAGCTGAGCAGAGTTTGCCAAACTCCACTGCTGGTGTTTCCCAGCCCCACAGGGAAGATACTGCTGGTCTGCCCCATACAGACATGATTGGCTACACATTTTAATCCATTACTTACAGATGAAATATCATCAAATGATGCAGAAAACTATAACGATGGTCAAAAAATGTGTCAAACAAAGAAAAGAAAAGGCACATAGGTGGATGGATGCATTCAAGAACACACACACACCTTGCCGTAGATAACCACATTGACAGAGCCCTTCTGGATGATATACCACGATGTGCCCTCCTCTCCCTGGTTGAACACTGGAAGATAAAGAGGACGAACACATATTACCCCCACATACATGACTAACGCACACATTCTGTACACCAGGGGGGTACGGGTTAGGATTCAAGATGAGGGCGTGGAGGGAGAGACGTCAGGCATGAGCTGCATGTCCATCGCAAATAAACGTCCATAAATCTGCTTAGAATCACAGAACAAAGACGTTCCTTACACCTCCAGAACTCGCCTGAGAATCATCAAGTTTTTAAGTTTCCTTCAGTATCACTTCAGTACACTGCAAACAGGAACTGCTAATAGCTAGCTCAGCATACTTTTAATGGTGCCAAGTTGCCAAAATGTAAACAAATATAAGCAGAAAAACAGGGCTCAAATTGGAGCCCACAGCTAACTACAGTAACTGACTCCATGGCAACATTATACTTCCTGTTTACATCCCCCAAAGGCCCCAAATTATTCAAACTATAGCTCCAAAACTTCAAAAGAGTTACAAAATCCATTAATGTTAACTTTTTTCATTTTGCACATGGTTCTTATATTCCTGGAACAGTGACACTCTATCCATTCATATACAGGTAT
Source organism: Oplegnathus fasciatus (assembly GCA_003416845.1). Lineage (NCBI taxonomy): Eukaryota > Metazoa > Chordata > Actinopteri > Centrarchiformes > Oplegnathidae > Oplegnathus > Oplegnathus fasciatus. Next base: position 591,722 of record NTHP01000275.1, read on the forward strand.
TTTCCCTGTGTTGAAAACCAGGGGGCAGATGGGGGTGTTGGGGAGGCGCAGTTGTTTCAATTTTGTCTGAGGAGGATCCACAGTGTCAGACTTTGAAATCCCCTGCTGTACACTATGTACACAAACAAAAATGCATTCTGGGACAAAATGGACAAAGTGAAGACTCACACACGGTTCCAGCTTTCGCATGCGACTCGAAGATCACAACGCTCGCCAGTTCCCTCTTCACCTACAAACCAGAGCACACTGCTCAAGTCATATTGGATTTAGCTGCACTGCAGAAACATGTGAGAGAGCAAATAAAAATGCGCAGATCAGGGTTTTTAAGGATTATTTAAAGTGACCTGGGAGTCCTTACAGTCCATTATGACAGCACATGGGAGAGTTTTGCTTTTTATGATGCTAGTTTGTTGAAATGTATATTTATAAGCACTGTGTTCTAAAGGATCATGGAAATAGGAATAAAAACCAGTTAAATGAAAAATGTGACATTTTATTTCTGTAATAATGTGATTGCATCTAATACACATGATACTGATTCTAGGAATATATGGAGCATGGAAACAAAAACAAAAACACTTCTGGAGCCGTTACTGGCTTAAGGACTCCTCCACATCACATGGTGAATGCTTGCCAACACAAGGCATATTGGTGTCCCATACGCTGGTAAAAGAAATCCTAACAGTGACTACAACTTCTCCCTCTGGTCTTAAAAACAAAATGACTGTAGCAAGTGGTTCTGATGAATACTCTTCTTGGAAACTTGTACTGGCCCTTTAAAAGTAAAGTGGCCTGGCTGACTCACAGTGTTGGAGAGGTGAGCTAAGGCCTTGATGTGAAGCAGCTCATCATAGATGATCTCTAGGTCGTCCCCTGTCCTCTGACCAGGCCTGCAGACACACACAGGTTAGTCAGAATGAACTCACCATGAAGACTTCGTGCATGCACTTCACCTCTCATTACACTGCAGTAAAATTAGTAATGACACATCCTAATGCTAAAATAAAGTTGCTGTTTTAAAGTAGTCACTATAGATGATTTGTTCATATTATTAAATGGTTAATAAGCATTCTTGATTTACTTGAAAGTAATATATAAATATATACATATATATATACACACACATATATACACATATATATATATACACATACATATGTATATATGTGTATATATATATGTATGTATGTATGTGTGTATATATATGTATGTATGTATGTGTGTNTGTATATATATATATATATATATATATATATATATATATACACATATATATGCAATGTGTTGCCAGTTTAATGTAAGTTCGTGCAATATTATTGATTGTTACTGACGACTTCCTGAGGATCATGCGCAGCAGTGCGTCAGGGCCGATCTGAGCGAGGAAGAGGATGGTCTCTGGCAGCTCTTCCTCACTCTCCCTCTTCTCTTCCTCGCTAGGCAACGGTGTGTCCTCCTCCTCATCGTCGAGAAACCGGTAGAACAGGTACTTGTCCTGGAATCCCAGCTCCTGGTCGACTGGGGAGCAGACACGCACACATGGTCAAAAGACACAAGTGTACACAATTAAACGCGCATGCTGTGCGCGCCTGGTCATCAGGCTGATCACAGTTGTTTTCTTATCTCAGAACATCATCTCAGACATCTTCTTTGAAGTGCATGAATTTGAGATTCAATCTATATTTCATGTTCCTGCTTCAAAAACTTCTAATTAATTTCCACCCTGGGATTCATACGGACACTTTCACAGTGATTGATGTTCAGATTTAATAAAACCACCACTCCAACTCAGAGCAAAACACTTTTTGGCTGCTTTGGAATAGAGGTTTGGGAACTGCCTATTGTATGTTATGACAACTGTAAACAGCATACACCCTGATGAGAAAGCAACTGAGAAAGCCAAACTTTTAGTTACCATGGTTGAGCACCCCTTCTTCTAGTAGCGCCTGCCACATCCCAACAGCATGCGACCGTGTGAGAACACAGGCACTCTGCAGCACCAACCAATCCACCAGCTCTGTGCCTACACAGCATTGTCTGCAATACACACATACCAATAAAATCCACTGAAATTTTTCTAAAGCTGTTGCATTCATAATTCTGTGTAAACACACAGTTCGAATTGTAGGCAAACATACTCTTACCTGTATGTCTTGAGGTGGTACTTCCTGTCTCGAATCATGTGCGGGGCTCTGGACAGGATGGCGTTGCGGAGAACCTTCCCCGCTCTCTGCAGCTTCTCCGAAGGAATCTACAGAACACACAGGAACGCCAGGGTAGTTCGCTGAACTGATTATGAACTTGTAATCCAAGAGACAATACCTGCAATACTAGCCTGACTCCAGACTGTAACGTTTACACAGACAAAGGCAAGAAAAATGCCAATTTGAGACCACATTTTGAAGAAAAGAAAACCAAATGAAACCCTGAACATGGGCAATCTCACTGCAATATTCACACTACGAACTGACTAGAATAATGGCACAGATCTTCGTATGCAGATAAGCTAATATTACCAGGTTCTTTTTCTGATGGGAAAATTTCAACAAACCCACAGTAAAATGTATCATTTTGATTGTAACCTTGATTTTGATTGACAAGCTGCAAGAGATGTATGTGAATGCTACTGTGGTAACATACAGTACAGCACTATGCAGCACTCATACCAGTAAAACTGCATCAAAACACACACACAAGCAGACACATCCTATACAGATCACACCTGCACCTTAGAAACAGAGGAAAAAAGCAGATGTGTATACACACACACAGCTGCTGAAGAAAACAACAAAGCAAGGCATGCTAATTGGGCAGATGGGATCTTTCTTCTATGTGCATGCATTAGCTAGCATTAGCATAACTACAGAGGCTCACAGCTGTGAGTCATCGCTTGTCTCGTCTCAGAACACGCACACACACCTCTAAAATTCATTCTGGCATTCTGGTTCATTCACAAACATGAAAATATGCAGCAGTGCACAATTTTATGACACTGTAGTCCGGTTTACTATCTACTCTCTACTCTGTTTACTACATACACAATGGTGTTTTTGTTTTCAGCATTTTTTCAAACATTAAAATCACTCATCTCCTGGCCAGCTCTATCAAACATATGAGACTTTTCTTTTTTTTCACTCAACCCTCCATGCCCTGTCCACACAGATATTCTGACACAAGTGGTAAGGGGTAGAGGACTCCAAGACAAACTGAGACTGCCTGGGCCACAGCGTATTGGTTGTGAGTTCGGTTCATTCATGCTTTGTGTGTCGAGAGGAAGGGCAAAGCTCTCCACAACGTGTTGGCAGAGTTTATTAAAAAGGATCAAGTTGCCATGCTTTTTTTTTTACTTCCTACAGTACACGAGTCCAAGACAGACCTTTAGGTTCCAAGCAGTGAGCTGGAGTGAGTACTTACCTTGTTGTGAGCTTTGTTTGCAGAGTCTGAGTTCATGTTGTCTTTGTCTGTGAGTCCTGAGGAGGAAAAACTGTTTTTTACAGGATGCAGATACTTTTCATTCCCAAAACATCAGAATATAATATATACTATTCATTGTGTAGCTTAGATGCTACATGCTAAAATGTGCAGGAGGGCATGCTTTAAAGCACAAGATGTCCTGATTGACATTAGGTGGGAAACAAGTATAATATCTTAAAAAGGAAGCAGGAGTACTTTTGAATGACACATATGCAACATTGTTTTTTCATTTTTTATTTTATGGAATAAAGACTAAGTGCTCCTTCTTCCTTTTCAAGTTATAATACTTATTATAGTTACATTTTGGTGCCTAATGTTTATCTAAATACAACTTATTGATTTTCTGACCTCTGTTTCACAATGCTACGTTACTATATTTATCGTTTTATGTACAACTAAACACAATTAGGTCCAGTAATTAACCATATTACCAACATTTACAGTGTTTCTTTCATTCTAATGTGTGTGTGTGTGTGTGTGTGTGTGTGCGCATGTGTGTCTGTCTACTCACTGTCATTGTTGGATCCACTCTCCATAGCTCCATAAGGAGGGGCCAACAGTCCAGCCAAGCTCTGACGATACTTCTACAAGATAAAACACACACCAGAATTGATGTCAATCTTGAAAACATTTACACCTCTATTATTATCATCACGTATCATTTATAAAACATCATCATCTATTAAACATCAAAACCCATTACATTTCTTTCTGTCTCTCTCTAACACACACACACAGTGTTACTTTAAAACACACACACTGCAAGTGCCCCTCAAAACAAAGCCCTTTGTACAACCAAGATCATTTACATGCAGAACAACTAACATTATATAACACACACACACACACACACACACACACTCAAAGCAGCATTCAAACCAGGGTTAATGAGAGCAGCCAGAGCTGCTAAATGTGTACAGATGCTGTTCTTACAGCTGTTACGAACAATAAACCGGGTTTGCATTTCTGTACTGAAGACACTGAAATACACACGGCAGGTCATTTTGAGCCTGAATGTGCCACTTCTCTTCTGCAAGGTCATTACAAAGCAACCTATGCCTTCTGAGGACTGCCAGAGCGCACACACACACACACACACACACACACACACACAGTGAAAGAAGACAGAGAGAGCATCTGTTTGACCTAAAGACACAAACACCCCGCTGTCGATGTCTTTCTTGCACATACACACACACACACACACACATACAACCAGGACAAACATTTAAAAACAATTTCTGGGAGTTTCAATTTCATCTAGTGAAAAGACAACAAAAATAGATATCAGGAAACATAACAGTGAAACACTCTCTATCCCAGACTACACAGTGGTACAGTCGAGGATCGAGGAGTCAGACTCACCTGAGGTAACACACTCAGCTGCCTAATGCTGGAGGGATTGAAACCCCAGAGAGCTGCCCTCTGCTCCTTTACAACTCACACACAAGCCACCGGATAGCATCCTGCTCAAAACAAGCAGCTCTCTCTCTCTCTCTCTCTCTCTC
>NTHP01000275.1:597192-619811 GCA_003416845.1 Oplegnathus fasciatus
TCTCTCTCACAGTCGCCCCAGTGTCTCTCTCAGTCTCTCGCTCTCCCTCTCTCACTGTGATCGAGCCAAGAGCCAAACCACTTTTCTCTCGCAGGTTACCACGGTGATCTGAGTCTCTGTGTGACTGAGCTACTCCAGTGGAAGAGGAGAGAGAGGGAGGGAGGGAGAGACAGAGAAAGGAAGTAGAGGAGGGGAAGAAAGGAGTAGTGAGGGCGAGGATGGAGAGGGAGGAGAGGAAGGAGGCTGGCAAAAGACACAACATGGCCAACAGAGGAGAGAGGAAGTGGGCAAGAGAAATGTGGAGCAGGTGAAAGGGACGGAGGAGTACATGAGGGTAGAAAAAGAAAAGTGAGAAGGACTTACAAAAGCAGCCTGCCATCATCCAGGCCAACCAACCATCCAGCTGCCTGATAAAGTGTGCTGATGAGTGTTTACACATATCCGTCAGAAACAACAAGCTGTTTTACATCTACGCCCTGTTTATTCGTCTCACTTTCACTTGGTGTTAGAATTATGGAGCGGCGCCTTTTTTTCTTTCATCCTTTCATCAAACACATGACTGCATTCATCCTGTAGCTTTCTAGTCCTCGCCACACACAAGCACATGCACACAAATTAGCCCATGCGCACACATAAAACACAAAGATCCTTTTACTACGACTTGAATAAGATTCAAAAGAGGACAACCCCGGGCTATGTTTTCTGCTTTGCGTCTACTGTCCTAAAATAGACAGCGGGGAGGGAGACTGAGTGCACTTAGTTGACAAACAAACACACTACGAGCCCAATAATAAGATAGCACACACGCTTTAGTAACCAATTATAGTCTTATCTCGCTTTTTATATGTTCCTGTGTCATGAAATGGGAGATATCACGTTTCAGTAAACCCAATTTCTCTTCATCTAGTAATAATAATACTGAAGAGGTTGTTATTTTTTTCATAAATCGCAAAAATGAATAGATAAGTGTGTTTTATAGTGATGCAGAGAGCAGAAAGAGCGTTTATTTTGAGAGAGATCTTTGACACAGTGTTTGTCAACAGGAAAAGCAATGCTCACAGTCACATTCATTTTTGACTGTTGCGATTTTCAGCCAAAAGAAACCCCAATTTTTCGTAACCAAAACCTTTATTATGTGCACAATGCTGCATGATTCAATCATTATATATACACTGAAACTCTGGGTGGATATCTGTCCACTGTTGCTCACCAGAGCAGTACTTAAAGCCTCACATACTTGACTTCACCACTGAGGGAAAAACTTGAAATGTTGTTTCACATGAGCTAGTAGAAATAAAAGCCTGCACTTAAGAGTGCTCCATTGATTTAACATTGCACATTGTCAGACTCACAATGGACAGTTTTTTTAAATAAAGGATCAAAATCGATGCAGCGGAACCAGAGATATCATCTTTATTAGTCCATGCATTCTTCCTCCTGGTCAAAACCCGGAGCACTCAAAATCTTTGTGTAATTTGAGCCTGACCTCTGACTTCCATGTGAACAAGAACAAGCAAAAAACTGATTCCCTACAATTAGAAATAAAATGTCCTATAACAATTACAAATAGGAAAGCAGTAATGTATATGGGGAAAAAACATGAAGAGAAAAACTAGACATTGTAGAATCACAGAGAAAACGGGACCTTCTGGGTTTGACGACACAAAATAGGCTGAAGCTACAGTAAACCGATCCACTTCTCTCCCAGGACTTCCTGTCTTAGAGGGACCCAGTGAATGTAGAGGGTAACCTCGACAAGGAGGCCCGCAGAGAAGCAACTACTACAATGCCAACCCTCAAAGACAATGCCAGTGTCCAGGCCAAAGCCATGTTATGAGTGCTGATTCTCCCAGTCTGTATGATACAGTATCTGTTCGCAATATCTGATATATCTGCTGACTGTGAGTTTTTATATTCTGGACATGAGTCATCCAAGTCATTCAATATTACAGTATTATTGGCTTTTTTCCCCTCTTAGGTGTGGTACAGTACACAGTGATGTGTTTTATTGATGGACGTTATATCTGCAACATACCAATATTAGCCAGGAATATCAATACTTGCCCCCAGTGCATGACCTTTTCATATCACCAATTTCCTACTGTGGAAATAGAAATTTGAAGTATTGAGTGGACACCAGTTGGGACATGTCCTCTTAAACTTGATTTTGGCAATATATGTGTTCTGATTTCTTTGAAAAAAAACAGATTCATGTTTTATTCTCATTCTTTTTCTGAATAGGCCGTGTTGACTCGTCATCTTGACTTGTCACAGCAGGAAAAGCACACGTGTAAGTAATGATGTTAATTACTGAAATGGAACGTTACAGGAATGGAGCTGTTCATGTTATTAATTACACCCGTGCTTTTCCTGCAGTGACCTTTCAAAATATCTGCTGTGAAAAAGCTTAGCTACATTTTTAACTAAAACGGCCCAAACTATTCTGGGGGGACAAATTAAAGGAAAAACCTATATAAAAGAGTGGAGAAACATCAAATGCAGATGTTTCCATATAGGTGAGAAGCATTTTCCTGGCATGGTTTGGGTCCACTTGTCCCCTTAGGGGGAACGGTCGATGCAAATCAATACAAAGTTGTTCTGAGTGATCACCTTAATCCTATGATGAAACATTTCTATCCTGATGGGAGTGGTCTCTTCCAGGATGACAATGCCCCATCCACAGGGCACGAGGGGTCACTGAATGGTTTGATGAGTATGAAAATAATGTGAATTATATGCTATGGCCTTCGCAGTCACCAGATCTCAACCCAATTGAACACCTATGAGAGAGTGTTAGACAGCGCTCTCCACCACCATCATCAAAACACCAAATGCGGGAATATCTTTTGGAAGAATGGTGTTCATCCCTCCAGTAGAGTTCAGAGACTTGTAGAATCAATTCCAAGGCACATTGAAGCTGTTCTGGCAGCACGTGGTGGCCTATGGCAAGCCCATTTAACATTTAATCAGTAGCAGTAATAGCAATTGTAGATATGAACAATTGTTTTTGACTAGTTAGAATTCCAAGCCAACATATCCATAATGTAATTATTAAATTAAATTAAAGATATCTACAATTCATTTCTCACTAGTCAAAATGATATCAAATGATTTTGATATCAGTGTTCATTGTAGACATCTGTAACTTAATTACAACTAGTCAACTTTTACCATTGACTTCTATTCAAACTCAATTACAGATATCTATAGTTCAATTTTGACGTGTTAAAATTCCAAGTTGACATATCCATAATGTAATTTTGTATGGCAAGCCCTTTTAACATTTAATCAGTGGGGCTGACTAGTAGCAATTTAGTTTTCAGTAGTGGAAATGACATTTCAACATGTCAAAATGTCATTTTGACTGGTTAAAATGTTAATTTAAGATATCTGTAAAACAATTTTGACATGTTACAAATGTATTTTCACATGTAGAAATTACATTTTGACTAGTCAAAACTGTCTGTATATATACCGTCTGTATATATAATGCTGCATTGTTATAGATTCAAATACCCAGTACAAAAAGCAGTTAAAATGAGCTATAATATAATAGTTATTATATTGCTAATACTTCTTTGTTTCTGAATGCAGGACTTGCAGTGGAGTATTTTTCAGAGGTGGAAGAAGTACTCAGATCTTGTACTTAAGTAAAAGTAGTAATACCTCTGTGTAGAAGTAAAAGTACAAAAGTATTAGAATCAAAATATACTTAAAGTACCAAAAGTAAAAGTACTCATAGTGCAGAATGTCTCTTCACACTAATAAATATTATATTATTCAATTGTTATTATTGTTGCACTAATGTGTTCATCACTTTAATGTTGCAGCTGGTAAAGACGGAACTAATTTCAGTTACTGTATCTGCTGGGTAGCTGGTGAATTTTTCCCCAGGTATCAATAAAGTTTTACCTTAATCTATAATATTACATCATAATTTATTTGTTGATTGTATTTTGTATTATTAATCTGAATCTGCAAAGTAACTAGTGACTAAAGTTATCAAATAAATGTAGTGGAGTAAAAAGTACAATATTTGCCTCTGAAATGTAGCTCCGTAGAAGAAGCAGAAAAGGGAAATACTCAAGTAAAGTACAAGTTCCTCAAAATTGTACTTAAATATAGTACTTGAGTAAATGTACTTAGTTACTTTCCACCACTGGCACTATCATTAGGTGCCGTTTGGATCCACAATTTTCAGTTCATGCACAAGAATTGTCAAAACATTTACACCTGATAGCTAAAGAAAACAAGCGTTTTACACAAGCGAAGTCGCCCAGTGTCGCGAAGTTGGGGCGTCTAAGGCTGGAGAAGTTCGTTTTCCCATGATGCATCTGCGGTTCCTTTCTATCTCGCGCCTTTGCCTCGGCGCAGTCCATCTTGCCTCTCACATCGCTGCTGTCACCCTCTGCCAGCGCGCCGTCCGTGTTGTTGTAGTAAATAATGGCGGCATCGGGAGGCGGATTATCATCTCCCGCTACCGTCGCGGGCTTGAGCACCCAAGCGCCGGCCCGGGCTCGCTTCCCGGGTCGGCCGTGCTCGGCTCGCAGCAGGCTGCGGTCGGAGAAACGTACCAAACGCGGAAGGTTGGGCTCGGACGACGGGGAGCTGGCTGCCGGAGGGCCGAGGCCCGTCAACATCGGCCTGGCGTTGAGCGAGGACCCGTCCCTGCTGCGCCTGCTCGGGGTGGCGGAGAAGCACAGGCGGCAGAGAGATGCGGGTTTCGACTCCAGCGACAGTGAGGAGGTGAATAAGCTAACTGTAGCATGTCAGCTAGATGGGCAGCAATACGCATAATAGGACACATAAAGCCAGTTTGTTTAAAAGAGCGACATTTAAAACAATTTGTTTATCACTTACAGAAAGTATTTAAGCTAACGTAGAGCTAGTTAGCGGTAGCTTGAAAACACTAACCCAAAATAGGCTTTGTAGCTAGCCGTCTGCCTGCAGGGTATGCTTCTGATGGGTGAATATTCCCAGCCTGACTGCCTCTGCAGATATTAGTAGCTCATTGTCTGTTTTTTTTGCCATATAAATGCTGTAAGTTGCAACAGCCACACATACACAGAGATCAGCGTCTGTCCAGCTGAGTTTGTTTGCATGAAAAGAGCATTAGGCGGAAACTTTGGCGGTATGATAACAATCGTGGACGCGTTTTGTTGTGGAAACCGGGAGATGCCTTTTGTTTATTCATCCCCCTGGCACGTTTTTGTGGAGTTGAACTTCCCACACTGTGCTGACATCCACAGGCTGTTAATCTTGCCGTAATTAAAACGCCGCTGCTGCTGCTAACTTGGGGATCTCACACTCTCCACGTTGGAGCAGTCAGCTGACTGCCCGGTGTTATGAACGTCGGCTGAGCGTGGGGTGCAACGGGAAGGGAAGCAGAAACGTTACCTGGACGTTATAATCAAAAAGATAAATCTGGACCACACACTGAAAAATCTTGCATTTTGCACAGTCTGTGTTTACAAACATGCATCACTCCCATCATGCACATCTCCCTTTCATTATTTAGACTGGTGTAAAGGTTAAGTTAAGGAAAATCAAAGCTTTTCCCAAGTTTTTGCTTGTTTTTATAAGGTCAGTGTATTTTAAAGAAAGAGCACGGTTCTCTGTTAATGCTCTGCATGCTGCAACAGAAGATGTACAAGCACAGTCACGTTCTTGCATAGGCTTTGACACAAATAATGAGTTATTGCAATGCAAAATGCCATTCCACCTGCAGGTATGATGGGTAGACATGCTTGAAATCAAGTCTTGTTAATAATGGACATGTATGAGAGGGTCCAGGGGTGCTGAGCATGAAATCTTCACTGTGCAGGAGTGATGTAGCCTGGGTCACAGTTAAGATCTCCTGTCATTTTTATTTTACTTTACAGTTGAATATTCCACAATGATAAAAGTCTAAAAATGCAGTCAGAAAACAGAAACGTTATCGTGAGTTGGCCCACGTTATTATTTATTTCTCTGAGCTGCAGTCATTCATAATGAGATATAAATATTATACAACAAACAGACTTAAATCTGCCACACTGTGAAGAAGCCAGTGTGTTAAATATCATTTTACTTCTGAGGTGGTCTCCTTTTTAGCCCCAGCCAGACAGGATGGTGATAATGATATGATGCCAAATTGGATCTACTCATATTATTTAATCTCCAGAGCAGGTGCTTTAGTGTCTAACATGAGTCGGACCTCACTGATGCAATCTTTTTAGAGTGGACTGTAACAGAATCACATGGCCCGAGCTAAAGCTTGTGGGTGCTGCTCAGCTGGAGTACCACATGTCACATAGTGCACTCACACTCATGTGCTCTGCAGTGCTCTGGAATAGATACCATTAGGGGGAGTTTCATCGCTGACAAATATACAGAGTCATTATTTCGCGCGTGAAGATGGGTGTGAGTAATTGGAAGTCACGGTGAAGTGTGCTTTTGATCTGCTGTAGTGTCAAATCTTTGCATTGGAGGTAGACTGTGCCTGAATGAGAGGATCCTGGAGGCTGACTGTGCTCCAAAGGATCTATTTAAACTTTAGTAGCGATGGAGGTTGAATGTAAATTTCCAGTACTCGGCTGTATTCTCTCTTCTAGGGGTGTATTAGGCTGAAATGCACTGTTTTTATTCCACCATAGCATGATTTATGTTCGGCACATGCAGAGAGATGGTGCACAGCTAGAGAATCTGCTGAGTTATTTCTTAAGGTTGACTTGACATAGATTGAAACCAAAATCTGCTTCATTTGGTGCCTCAGCACTAGACTGATGCAACACTGGAGTAACAGTAGAGAGCAGTGCTGATGCTGAACCATATTTTCAACAGGGTTAGTACCTGATAATCAAATGATGAATTCAGATGTAGGTGAGAAATGATTTTAAAAATGATTTCTTTCTGTTTTGAGTTAAATAATGCCCCCAGTGGTTTGGGTGAAATTTAAGATCAACAAATGCACAAATTTCAGTTGTTCTTCAATGTATTCTTATGATAGCAAGAAGGCAAAAAGCTGATATCCTTGCGGCAGGGATCCTCCCCAACACACACACACACACACACAGAGAAACCTGAGCACCTGCTGCACCCATTCATTATCATTGTTTGAAACACAATACTGGGCAGGCAAAGTAATTAATTGTTTCATTATTTTCATTACTACTTTCACATCAGCTCTCTCTTTCATGTCTATTTTATACAGAAGTCCTTTCATAATTGTCTGTTAAGCTTTAAGCTATATCGTGGCGATGATATGTGTTTTTGGTCTGTGGCAGGTGGTGTACAGCAATCATTTCTACATGTCCAAATTTTGTATTTTAGCCATTTTAATGTTTTACTTTCTGTGTTTTTTTCCAGGAGGAAGATTTCACTGGATTTGGGACCACAACAGTTCGTCCACAGAAAACGTCTGGCACTGTTCCTCAGTCGTCGTTACTCAGCCAAGCTTCAGACCGTTCTCTGGGAGCAAAGCCTCTCATTGGAAAAATTATACCCAAGACCCCAAAACCAGCTCTTATTGGGAAAATTGTACCAAGGGTTCCTAAAGGCGGCCAGAGTGTCAAAGAGAGCACAGTAAAAGACATAGAAATACCCAAGGTGGTAATTAAACTGCATGGCAAGCAGGTAGCTCTCACTGCAAAAGCCAAAAATGCAGACGGGCAGGCCTCAGGTAGACAGAGCAGTACAAGATCAGCTCACTTAATCAGGAAAGCAGGAAAATCAGCAGACTCAGGCAGCATGCAAAACCAAACAGCCGCTACCTCAGCTGGTGGCACCAAGCAAGATAAGCTGACGGGCACTCTGACAGCAGTCAAGGGTGCAGGAAAAACTTCCAAGGTCAAAGAACGAGGCGAGGTGTCGGAGGACTCAGACACAGACCAATCCCTACCACAGAGATCTGTGAAAGGCATGAGTGGTTTTCGAATTGGGCACACCAGGCGCACATCTCAAGCAGTCACTCTGTCGTTCACATCCTTTCACAAACGGCAGAGAAAGCGAGTGGTGAAGGGTATGGGTGCCTCTCCAGAGGCTGGAGCTGAGGCCGGTGCCCAGAGTGGAGAGGAGGCAGCAATGCCCCTCGAGTGTAAAGCTGCAGATTCCCCTGATAAAAGAACACACAAAAGACAACAACGCAGATCTTTGTTTGGGTACAGGCGAAAGCCAAAAGCTGAACCAGTTGTTAGACGTCCAAAAATGGGTCGTAATCGCACTCGGCGTGTTTATTACACTTATATACCAGAGCCCCTTCCAGCCACACCGACGCCAGACGGGGACGAGCAGCAGCTGCAAGGTCAGAACATCACTCCATCAGAGGGTGAGCCCAGCTCGTTTTCTGAACAAGTCCAGCAGAGCTCAAACAACTCCTCCACTCCAGTGATGAGTGCACGTTCCTCCCGCGTTATTAAAGCCCCAAAGAGGTTCTTGGACGAGGAAATGATTCCCTTTCCAAAGGGCTCTCTGTCAACATGGCTGAAGAGTCAACAGAGAGAGGATGGAAAACCAAGTCCATCACGTCATGAGTCAAGCTACGATGAGCTGCAGTCAGACAGTGACTCCATGTCTGCGGTTGACAGCCCGTCTGCATTGACAAAGTTCTCATCAAAGCCCAGTCCAGGCACGAGCCACCTGGAGATCTACAAGAACCTCAAGAAACTGACCTTGAAACTGGCGGAGAAAAAGAAAGGCCAGCCTGACACTCAGGGAGATTACACACATCACGGCGACGGTTTGACCTTGCATGTCAAGAAGAGGCGGAGGTCAAAGCTCATGATGGAGGAGATGGACTCTCCCGGTGTTGTGAGAAAACTCGCCGTGGTGGTGAACACTGATGTTGGAGCGCTCTCACATATGCCATTAGGAGATACAGGCAACAATGGTGAGGGTCGTTTATTCTTTTTGTGTAAATATTTATGAAGCTCTTGCTACTTAACTTTAGCCGTGTTTTTATTATAAATGCCCATTGTTGCGTGGTCGTTGTCTGTAGCTCCAACATGCTTCTTTTACGTAATCTCTCCTGGGATAGTGAGATGTTTTTAATCTTAAAGGGACAGTTGAGTTCAGGTTAAACTGAGGAAAAATCGAAGTTTGGAGTCAGCAGAGACTTTATGTTGTTTAAGATGTTTTAGCTTTATTAGACGGGTCAAATGCAACAAATCTCTAGACCCAAGAACACCATTAAAGAATTAGAATATCTTGGAAATTGCAAAGAGATACTTCAAGAAATTGAAGTGATTAGGTGGTCCTACAATTATGAGGCGTTTGGTTGTGCGTCATCTAACCAGAGTTGCTTTATTGATGCCGTTTGATTCAGATGAAGCAGGAACTGGGGACGGTCAAGAGGCGTTGGAAGTCAGCGGGCCCAGCCATCGAATCGGTCTCAGTGGAGCCAATAAGACGATGCTCCACTTGCTGAAGAAAGCCAAAGTCCAACTCATCAAGATTGATCAGCAGAAACAGCTCAAGTTGTCGCAGGTAAGAATCAAAGATTTCTCGGAGAAGAAGAAGATTTCTTGGTCTTAAAAATTAAAAATGGTAAAGAATTATCAAATCAGTGTTCCTCAGCCTGGTATATAGTACATGACTGCACATAGTAGATATTGTCAAAGCCACTATAATCTCAAGGGCTGACATGATGAATCAGTTACTCGATTATGATTATCAATTAATAGTTAAAGTTCGTTTTATAAAATTGTGAATTGAATATCTTGGTCAGACAAAACAAGACATTTAAGGATGTCTTCCTGGGCTCTCAGAAATTGTGATGGGCACTTTTATGATATTTTATTGACACAATTAATCAATTAATTGTTAAAATAAGCGACTGAATAATCTACAATGAATGGTCGCTGAAACTTTCGATTGATAAGTGGCATCCGCCTGAATCGCTACATCCAGTAAACAAATGAAAGTACAATTGTACATGTAATATTTGTTTTGTCTTCTTATTTTACTTGTGACTTTACGAGTCAGATTGAAAGTAACTTGGCTATTAATTCAGAAGGGTATAGTAACAAAGTGATGGTAAAGCATCTCTTACATAAAATCTTGTTTTTCTTCCTTGTCTGGACCAATAGTTGGGCTCCAGAGAATCACGAGTGCCGGTGAGTGGAAGAAGGAGGAGGAGGAGAGTTGGCGTATCTCCCAAAGATACTAGTCCTCAGGTAATACTTTTAACTTGAAAATGCGCGTTTTTCTGTTCTTTTGTCTGGGTTTGAATACATCCAAGCAGCATCAGTATGCTGCATTTGTTGTGATCACTTGTGGTTCTTACCTCGATCATTTATTATGTGCCTGGGGAGGGTCACCTCTATAACACTCGATGTTTTCTGTTGTAGAGGCGCTTAGGAGAAAAAAAAAAGTTAAAAACACACTGTAAAGGTGTTGAGCCGTAAGAGTCCATCATGAAAAACATTTGCTTTTGTACATAAAGCAGTGAAAAACCAACATCAGCTGCTGCTGCACATACCAGGAAATGGATTACTGTAAATAAAGTCCAGCTTTATTTGTGGAGCACCTTCAAAATTACACAACGATCAGTAAAGAGAGATACAGTAACAGCACCTGGGTGGTAGAAGCAAATTATGCATGAAATATATTGATTTTTCTTATTATTATTTGTCATTATTAAACGATTTGCACTCCAACATGGGCTATATATCATATTGCTAGTGTAATGTAAGACTAGATTTCATTGTATTCACTGTATTTTATGTGTGTGTTTTGTGTGCAGGAGCAGGCGCTGGGCGGTCCGAGGATCAAACACGTCTGTCGGGCAGCCGCGGTGGCTTTGGGGCAGCCCCGTGCCATGGTGCCAGATGATATTCCCAGACTCAGCGCCCTGCCGCTTCACGAGAGAGAGGGCATCACCTTTTCTCCCACAACAGAAGGTACAGTGCATCTACATGTGTTGTTTTTACGTGGAACTAGAGAAGGGTGAGCACCTCAGTGCATTTTGCATGTCACTGTGGATGTGCAGTGATTTTAATTGAGGTTAAATAAGCAGGGAACTGGTGGTTTACATTCTAAGCAAGTGAAGTCAGATTTAACATGTTCTAATTTTAAAATTAAATTATTTTCACATTGTGTGCACATTCCAAAGCCATTGCAGGATCTCCCCCACATATATATACTTTGTAAATGACCCATAAAATTAACATAATATGCATGTGAGCTAAGTTTAGTTTGCACTGTGCTTGTAAAGTCAGATGTGTGTCCCCTAATCTTTGCACGAGCAAAGGAGACCAGTAAATACAGGGATGAAGGCAGCGCTGTCACGGTTTATGACGACATGAAGGAAATAAATTGAAGCTGCTGACAGATATGATAAGTGGTTGAGAGCTGGTTGAAACGTCCAGAAACTGACACACAACACAAAGGAGGGACCTCAACCAAAGAGGACTTAATCACTCAATTTATACAGGGCATCTGCAGGTCTTTAAAAGTCTTAAAAATCTTGAATTCAGTTTCCTTAAAAAAAAGTCTTAGGAGGTATGAAAAATATTTTTTGTTTACAAAAGTCTTAAATATTTGTTGTTACCTGCTGCAGGCAGTAATGTTACAGTTACGGGCTGTTGCACACTTATAAACTAAAAGGAAGATTGTTGCGACAGATCCGTCTTTGAACTATGAACTTAAATGAAATAATCATTTTTAATTGGTTAATCCATGCATCCATATTATGACGCTCATCCGGCTCCAGGTCGCATTAATTCAATTTATTATATTATTAGAAATTATTGTTATATACTGTTGTGAGATAATGAAAAAATCTGATATTAACTAAAGATTTGTAGGCCACATTGTCCCTACTGGTTCTCCATCATACTTTCATACTTTGGGCGGTATGATCGTGAAAAGGTATTAAATTGCTTTCTATGTGGTGTTAAAAAGGTCTCGAATTTAAGTTGCTGAACCTTCACAGACGAGTTCAGAAGCTTACTTCCCCACAGGATATTGCAAAGTGTGCAGCATCAACAGTTACTACCACCCTGGAATAGTCAGGATTACCACATCATCCACAGACTGATTGTACAAAATAATAGATCGACTTGATACTGTATAAAACCATGATCTCAGGTAGGTTAACTGTTTTTCAATCCAATTTCTCCAAAATGCTTCATTAGCATTGTCCAGATTTAAATTCATTTCTGCCAATTTTTGTTTGGAAAAGCTGTTCTGCTAGTGTTTTATAATGAAAACATTCACCAGCTAAATTATTCTTTCAAACTGGCATAGTCAAGCTTCTGCAGTTCTAAACACACAACCTTAAAAAACATAATCTCTTTTGTTAAAAGAGCACAATTTTGGTAGCTTTTGGCAAACGTAACCTGCTGAGCAAAAAGAACAAAAAAACTGCTTTGTTAGCACAATGTAGTTGCAACTAAAATATTTGCCAGCAAAAATATCTCTTGTCACACACAGATTAGCCACCGCTGTTGGAAAGCTATACCCAACACTGGTCGAGTGAGCATCACTCAGTATGAGGTGAGGAAGTGCCGTTTGACAAATAGACTCACTGCCCTGAATTTTGTCTCCTAATGAACACATTTAGTGCTGCTGAGGAAAAACGGATCCTTGCACAAGGTTATTCCAGCTACATTATTAATTTAAGATTATCACAGTCACCTCCTCTAAGTAATTATGTTCTGTCTGAAGTTGCTTTATGCCAGCTGGCAATAAAATACTACCACTGGGGGTTGCAAGAGGTTGTCATGGGAATTAAGTTTCAAATCTATTTCTAGTAGTTTTCAAATCCAAAAATGTCAAGTAGGGGAATTTCCACCCGCAATGGATTTGTCAGAGACTCCTGATGTGTTCGTCCAGTTACCTAACTTTATTCTAGAGTGACTCTTAGATTTCCAATAGTCAGTAGTAACTTGTAGCTGTAGAAACCAGAATAAAGACCAGTCACTGAGTAAATAAGCACCTCCAGTCACAGCAGTTAGACTTGTAAGTCTCCTGCAGGCTGAATAGTAAATCCTGGCATCCAGATATGTCGCACATCACATGCACTGAATGATGTTTGAAATGTATATCCTGGCTCTTTTACCCATCCTCTCTGTCTCTCGCTTGCAGATGTGGCAGATGATGACGATGACATCACTGATCAGGGCAGGGCTCAGTGGGTTGTCTCTCAGGAAAACATCCAGCGGAGGAGGAGGGGGAGGGGGAAGGGCCACAGGTTCAGAAAAAGGAAGGCCCTGAGTCGGTATACACCCGGGGGAGCCCGCAGCCGGCGCTGTGGACGCTGCAAAGGCTGTTTGATAGAGGAGGACTGCGCAAAGTGCATCAACTGCCTCGATAAGCCCAAGTTCGGGGGGCCCAACACCAAGCGGCAGTGCTGCATGTAAGTTAAACTAATCGCAGTTGAGAAAGACAGGCTGGTGGATAGGCTGATTTTAGTGTGTAATATTTCTATGTTGAATGAGCATTTCTCACACACCACTGGTGAGCTTTTTGTAGCAGATGTTTTAATCTCTGCTAGCCTGGCTCTGCCCAAACGTAAGAAATATGTCGTGTTTGTACACTTTTTTGTTTTTGTACAGATTAAACAAACAAGATATAACGTGTTAATTAGTGAGTCTGGACAGAGCCAGGCTAGCTGTTTCCCCTGTTTCCAGTCTTTGTGCTAAGCTAAGCTAACCAGCTGCTAGCTGTAGCTTCATGTTTACCATACAGACATGAGTGGTATTGATCTTCTCATCTAACTCTTGGCAAGAAATTGATTAAGCATATATCCCAAAATGTGCAACAATTGCTTTGAAGACATGCAGCACTAATCATCCAGCCAGTGTGTTTGGGGACTGCTGACTTATTAACGCTATGGACTGACAAAAGTGAGTTTAGTGCTAAAACAAGTGCTAAAATACTGTTTAACTTCTAGGTTAAGCGTTTTTGTACATGAAACATGAAAATACTTTTTATTTCTTTCCAGTAAAACATATTAAACAATCCAGTTAATGAAGGCAAGTCGACTCTTACAGTTAAACACATTCATAGATGTCTACACATGCACTTTACCGTGGCCATATAATTACATTTTGCTGTTTCTTCTGCCCCCAGATATAAGAAGTGTGAGCGGATTGAGAAAGCGAAGATCGATCGCATCGTCAAACCATTTAAAAGTATGTCTCTAATTAGACGATGCTCCTGCTCTCACTTTCATTAACAGCAACAAAACAAATTCAACAACATATCCAAATATTTAGTTAGTTTGTTTACAAAAATTAATCATGTGGCTCCTTTTTCTCAGTCCAGGCGAGGCGGTTGTCGGGCTCCGTGTCAAGCAGTGACGATGCCAACTGGAGGTTTGGAGGTGCAGACGGGGGGTCGTCCTCGATGCAGCCTGGAGTCAGGAAACAGTCCCTGCGTAACATCACGCCACGCTCCTACAGCAGCCTGCTGAAGTCTGAATCTGAAGAAGAGGAGGGAGAAGAACAAGAGGATAAAGGAGATAAATCGACAGTCAAGCCAAATGTAGCTGCTGCTAGCAACCAAGGTGACTAAAGCTTTTTGTTTTTGCAGATTGTGGCTTGAGGATCTCTGATGTTAATTTCAGAGCTTTGTTACAAATTACCTTTATGTTCCTGACATAGAACAGGTAACAGTTGTCAAGATCAGTTACTACAGTCACCTTTGATTCATGTCATCTTGTGCCCTGTGACAACACCAACAGGGGGCGTTAGATCATATAATGAAGGATCTCGGGGTAATAAGACTTTTTTATTATTGTGTAGCATTCAGCTCACTGCAGTTGTCTGTGATATCTTTGTAGGTATGTATAAACGGTAACTGACATCTGGCCTGTTTGTGTAGTGTTGGCTGATAGAGACACCTGGAAAAAGGTTGGGGTTTGTGTCAAAATTTAAACTGAACTGAGATTTTAAAAAGTGTCCTACAGAGCCGTCCACAGGCTGTGTTGTACTCCACATGAGGAGTGAACTCCACTTCATTGGTTGTCATATTAGTACGAAAATACTTGTTGTGAATCTATACGCAGCCAAAGGAAGACAAAATAATCATTCAACTAAAAACTTGGTTTAGAATTGACTGAAATTGGAGGGAACAGTGCTTTCACTCAATAAAAGCAGCATTCTTTTTGAAAGTAGTATTTAAAGTAGAGTCAGAATTGTGTCTTAGGTCTGTTTTCTTCTTTTGGAGATCTTGCTCGTCAAGATGGTGGATCATTGCCAGACATCCCTCCCACTGAGGTGGTGAAGCACCGCCGGCCGTTCTCCAGGGGAGCTGGGAGCAGACCCAGGGCTTACAAGGTAAAAACATGCAGCAGATTTCCCTCCTCACTTCCAGTGTGCCACCTAATCAAACCTGGGTCAAATTGTATTTCTGGAAAATGTTTTTCGCTCATATTGGCAGAATTTTAAAGGAAGTGTAAATTAAATATTTAATAATACAAAAAAACCTTTAAGGTAATTAATCAGTTTAAGGTCAGTTTAAATTAAATTATTAACTGACGGTCTGAATAACCATGATTTAGACAAACAAACACCTACAAATAGCCTATTTCCAAGTAATAATTTGCCCAGGTTGCATCTTTTCTCATCTTTTCTCCTTTGTAATTTAATCATCTGTGGTGGAATGAGTGATTCTAATAACATCTTTCAAATTCAGCCTGGCTAATTTTCTGTTTCTCTTCTGTTTTTAAGTTTCTCCTTCATATTAAACACCTTGCATGTACTTAACCTCATGTTTTACAAATTATGGACAAATTATGCTTTTATCATGAAATTAAGTTCATAATAAAACGCAACCCATTTTTCGTTTTTGGCAGAAGTACAACATACACTCCCTATTCAGTTTCTGTTCGAGGCAGTACATCATTTTGATGGTGAAGTTTTTGGCTAACTTGTTCAGTTTGCCGCGACTGTCCAGACTCCAGGTTCTGAAATGTAATCTGTATCTTGACTATATTAACTGGAAGGAAAAACTAATGTCATCTTTAAATAACCATTTTTACTTTACACATTTAGCCCACACAAGTTTATTATTTGTCTTCTATGATCAAACATCTACAGTACAGCATTATGCACACATGGTTTACAACAGGGTTTCTGCCGGGTACTTTTCATCAAGAGGGCCCCCAAAGTTCAGAAAATCACAAAGAAAGAAGCTCATCCTGTATATGTGAGCATTAAATAAGCAAAATAACAATCACAATGACCTGATTTAATCACTTTAAAAGATATATTTTCCCATGAAAGTAGCACTGCTTTAAATTGGTAACAAATGCAAAAAAATATTCAGTGATCATGTGTTCAGTTTCATTTTGAGAGGAATCCAATAATTCAATACACTGATTTCAAAACTAATGATAAGAGTAGAAGTCTGTTGGTAACAAGCATATTTTATGGAGCCTGTAATTACTTTGTTCATCAGTATAACTCAGATCAGTTAAATCCACCATTGCTTTCTAACGCCACTAATTTCAGTGTTGAAAGGGCCGTCGCGCTGCGTCATAACTTGAGCTAAGATGAAGCGTAAATCCTGGCTGTGCTGTCTCCCTCTCTGCTTCTGCTTCATTCTAGTTGGCATGTGCATTTGACTTCTTCAAATCACATGCCAATCTGTTCAAGCAAACGGTTTGCTCGTCCACTGCCAAAGCTCTTTGCTCTGTCTTGGAAGAATTGTCTGTCAGTGCTAATGCACATGATTCTTGCTTATTTTTTTACCTTTAAATCTGCATTGCTTGAACTTTCTGCCATTCCCCCATATTTGTGTATAGACGCTGCTTCCAAGTGTTAAATTTATCTCTGTCTGTGTTGGTTGCTAATGATAGCGCCGGTTTTGTTAAGTGATGCAGTGCATACATCTTAAAATTTGAAACGTCATGGCGACTGCGTGCTGCTCCTCATTGGTTTGTGTTGCCACAAGCCAATAATTCCCATCTTCCTCCTCCTTCCAAAACACACCAGCAACAAAGGAAACCACCATATTTTTGAAGATGAGAATAAAGAGGAAACAAGTACACAAAATCAACAACATGTGGTTAATATACTATGTGGCATTGTAAACAAAGCGACATGCTGCATTTCCTGGTTCCACCCAATTCATGGGAGGCTTTTTGTTTTGTTAGCTGTAGATTTCTCCACAGTGCTCATTACAGTGTAGGAGTGCAGTGGCAACTTTCTTAAGGAGAAGCAGAATGTAGACAGACATGGTTGTGGACTGTAAGCTGGTGGATGCTTAGACCTTTTAAAGCATAAAAGCCATTATTTACAGGTTATTAGTGGAGACATATACAACAAAACATGCATGTATCTAAGTGGAGTGCCTTGCATGCACCTTTGAAAATGCACATATAAAATACCTGCATGTACATGCTAGGCACATATAAACACGTGCATGTGTCCGAAATTTAAACTAAAAGTGCTGTGCTGTGCTGTGCTGTGCTGTCTGAAAGTGTGGACGTTGATGGACACTTGCAGGAGATACATAAAAGGTCTGGGAGATTTAAGATTTCTGTATATCTCCTTTAAATAAAAAGCCAGCTTAACACAAAGAAATTAAACAAGAAATTAGAGATCATTAAGAGCCTTATGATTCTTAGGACTCTACTATACTAAATATATTCCAGCAATGTTGCAAAAATAAATGTATAGTGGCAGCACACTGCATATTACACAGGGAAAATGGACAAACCTCTCTTCTGAAACTCAACAACACCCACGCATCCTGCCATGAACTCTTTCTTTGTATTTTTCAGTACAACATCTGTACACCGCATCAACCGCACATCTGCATTTCCAGGTGTCGTGATAGGGAGGTGTAAATCTATGATTTCTGAATATGTAATTACTCACATCGGATGATTTTTCTCATGCTCTCATGCTTTGTACAGCTTACACTTCAGAGACGACACTAAACATGACAAATTATATGTTAGTATTTATAGTGTTTTGACAGCAGTTGACTTTCTAAATGAGTGTTTTTGTGACTGTGTAGCTGTCTTTGACTTGACTTTACTTATGTGTACATCTACTCCAAGTCACACCTCTGTGTGTATCTCTACTGCTGCTGAATGCATTTGCTAAATTTTTTTCCACCTTTTCTGACTTTTTATTCCTTGCTAACACATTACTCTCAAAAGTCACAGTGCTTTTCCCCTTTTCTGTCACTCTGGCTGCTGCCGGTCGCCGCCTCTGCATGTCACTAGTATCAGTGTATCTTTGGAACGTGTCCTGCTGGTTGGCTTAGGCGGTCCCCTCCTCCACAGGAACAGGAGAGCACGGAGGAGACGGAGCCCAGAGAAACTTTACCAGAAACCAGCCCACCCAGGAGCCCAAAGCCGAAGCTGCAGCAGCAGCTACAAATTCACTTACAGCGTCTGCCTGATTCTCTCCTGCAGTCTGCTCTGTCTTTGCCACAGCAGTTGCCCCCGTGTCTGGATCAGTGCGCTGCACAGTCGCATCCAATATTGTCCCAGCTTGTAACACAGCCTGCTAGTTCACATTCCACAACACAGTCCCCTCCGGAGTTGCCCCTGCCTGTAACGCATCCCGCTTCTCCACTTTCACCACATCCCATAACAGACAGTCCACAGAAATCTCTGCTGTTACGTTTGCACCGTTTGCCCTGGTCTGTGGTGCAGTCAACCTTGCATTTGCACAAACGTACACCCTCATCACCTCAACAACATCCCGAGTCCACACTGCACACAGAGGTTCAGTCAAAGTTGTGTTTTCAGGGACGTCCAGAGTCTGAGGTGCAGAACCCAGATGTTTTGACTGAGACACGCAGCGCTAACAAAGATAAAACTGTCCACAAAACTGTGCAAGTGCTCCCTCAGACTGTCCATCCAGAGTTACAGGAGGGCACGCAAGAGGAGCGGGAGGACGAACAAGGAGATCAGCCTGAAGAGGAGAAGGAGGAGGACGATTCTGTAAAAGAGACGGTGCTGAAAAACTGTCCAACAACTGACACACACTATGTCCTTCGTTCCCAGAATCCTGCAGAGTGTGCATCAGTGAACACCCCGACAGGGTTAACTAATGGATTTCCCCAAAAGGGCCTGTTGCAGAACAAGTACAAGATTCGCGTAGACTTCAAGGTGAGCTTTTGCACGAGTTTTGGGTGGCGGTTTTATATTACCCCTCACTGGGGTATATATGAAATTTACCTCGTATTGCTTTTCAGCACTAGTGTTACATTTACAACTTCACATTCTTCCTAAATGACAAGAGTTGTTTAGAGACTTAAAACTTCAATATTAAAAGAAAAAAATATAAAAAAGTAATAAAATTATGACTGCTTTTGAGATTTTCTGTACAGCTTTAAAATAAAAGGAACATAAATGGGTGTCCAGTTTCAATAAGGGAGGTAGTGCGCTGTTAGTAAAGTCCTGTACTTTATTTGATGGAGCATCAGAGTAAAAAGAAAGCACTCAATACTGTAAGGCACTTAAGGTAAAAGTGTCCACCAGATGATTAGAATAAGTTCCTTTCACAAAAATAGAAAGATAAACAGCGTTGTCTTGTTTCTAGCTTGAAAGCACCAGTAGTTGCTATGGGATCATTATGAAGCTGCTTATATTCATAAGTTTGATTCACATTAACGAGCTCATGCGTCCTCAGAATACCAAACTGATCACTTTCCTCTTGCCTTGTGTCTACCAGGAGGACTGTGCTGTCCAGAATGTGTGGCTAATGGGCGGCCTCAGCGTCCTCACATCTGTCCCCACGACACCACAACCTGTCTGTCTGCTCTGCGCCAGTAAAGGACGACATGAGGTAATTCAGCCCTTTATTCCGGAGCCTGAATAGTCCGGCAAAGTACGGAAAGTGTTGCTCATAATAACGTCGTTCTTTCCGTTCACATTTTACAGTTCATATCTCCGAGCCCATGTTGTGTTTTGGTGCTGTGCAGCGCCAATAAAAACATTTTTGTGACTAAACTGGTCTCCTTTTGTCTTCCACTTCCATCAGATGATATTCTGCCAGATCTGCTGTGAGCCTTTCCACAGTTTCTGCCTCTCACCAGAGGAGCGCCCCATGAAGGAGAACAAGGAGAACTGGTGCTGCAGGCGCTGCAAATTCTGTCACGTGTGCGGCCGTCGAAGCAAGAGCACGAAGGTACGCAACCCACTTATTATGTAAAGCCATAACGGTCTCCTAAATGTGTTTTAAGGACAGGTTCACAATTTTTCAAGTCTGTCTTAAAACAGTAGTCAGGTGCCCATTTGAATACTGGAACAGGTTTTACTTGCTGTAATTATTTCTCCTGTTCATACTGACCATTAAATGATGCCCTCCTAATTCGCTTTCAGTGGAAGTGATGGGGGGCAAAATCCACAGTTCTTGTTCTGTGAAAAAATGCATTATAATGTTTGTCTGAGTTAGACAAATCAAGTAGATATCTTCAAATAGAAATGAATGTTTTTAGTATAAAATTCCCTCTTTCTTTTTCCCTGGACAATGTTGAGCTGCAGTGGAAGGAAAGAGAGGGAATTTTGTACTAAAGCAGACTTGAAAAATGATGAACCTTTCCTTTAAAATGTCTTACATTCAGAAACACACGAGAAATATATGTAACAGAAAAGAACATTTATTTAATTGCAAATGTGATCATTAAATGAATATATATTGTACATGAGATATTAGGATCACATTGCTTTATTGAGATTATTTTTTATTGGCATATTCAAATATTTACCCTATTAATGAACCCATAATTAATGTACTCTTCTGTTTTTTTCCTCTCTAGCCTGTGTTGCAGTGCAGGAGATGCCAAACCTCCTATCATCCTTCCTGCTTGGGACCAACTTACCCCAAGCCAATGAACTGCAGCATGCCTTGGGTAATTGCTTTATTAGCCATAAAACATATAAAGGAATCTCCTTGCCATGTCCTAGGGAAAACAAATGTCCTAAATTGTCATAAAATTAGAAAATATTGGGATTTTTGGCTACATAGAATCTTCCTAAAATGACATATATTGTGTCAAGAACAGCATCATTTTATGTGTTTGGTTGGCAGTGTGAACGCTCATAATGCCTGTTGTGTTTGTGTAGGTGTGTATGACGTGCATTCGGTGTAAAAGCTGTGGCGTGACTCCTGGAAAGACCTGGGACTTGGCCTGGAACCACGAGAAGGACCTCTGTCCCGACTGCACTGTTCTCCACAACAAAGGTAAGACCTCTGAGAGACGCCTGTGTTTTCAGAAGGCTTTGTAGCCACATTTGTGAATACTCAGTCAACACATGGTTCATTGGTTGCTTGGTTCCAACGTTGCTTAGAAGGATGACCTGGTGTGCATTTTATAGTCCAAATGTGTGGCACTAGAAGTGGATGATGTGACTGATAGATGATCCGTGTTTACATCAGGTAATTTCTGCACCGTCTGCCACAAGTGCTATGACGACCAACACGCACAGATGATTCAGTGCTCAGAGTGCAGCCACTGGATTCATTATACATGTGGAGGACTTTCGGGTGAGTAACACTCATTCATAAATGACATTTCAAAGTGATCCTGAGTTTTCACTTCAACCAAACACCACATCAGAAGACTTCACTGATGAATTCCTGCCCTTGGGTGACAGGTTTAGTGTTTCGGTATTTAGACTGTTTTCCGTCTTAAGTTACAGAACATGGAAGAATGTGATAATTTATAATGTGAGAATTAATCAAATTTTGCACAATGAAACATCAGATTGGCATTCTCGATTACTTAAAGGAGGAAATAAATGCTTCGAGACCCACTTTTAATAAATTATCATTCTTAGACTATATATACATGTAGAACATGCACACACAGTAATATGTAGCACGTAATAATATTGCAGATGTAATCTTAATCAGCAATTATATCATCTAAAATGTGTCTGTTTGTATTACAGAGGAGCTTTTTGGGTTGCTGTCGAACCAACCAGAAGAAGTGTATTTCACCTGCTCACCCTGCAGCCAGCACCCAACTGAACACAGCAGCTTGAAGGAGGAGCTGCAGAGCAGGCTGATAGCCGGGCTGGAGGAGGTGCTCACTGACCTCCTCTCCGACCACGCCACACAGCACCTCCTTATCTGTAAAGCGGTAAGAGCTACCCGCAGGACTCTGACAGATAATATCCACTGGAGTAAAGCAGTATGTTTGACTTTAACAGTAATGAACAAAGAAGAAGTCAACTTGCGCTGTTAATCTTTTAATTTCCCATAAAATTACCTTAATATGTTTTATTTCAAATGCAAGGGTATTATTCTTTTTGGTCATCTCTACCATTTTATTTTCTGATTTAAACTGTTGTTTTTGTGTTTCAGTGTCAGGAAACAAACACACACTTTGTCAGGGAAAAGCAGCCAGTGTGTGATCTACAAGCCATGGAGACGAAGTTTAAATTGGGCGGTTACACCTCGATAGTGAGTATATTCTTCCTGATAATCTGCTAATTATGGGAACCAGCGCTGGGCGATAGTCTTGACCTCTTCCTGTTTTTATTCCTGTGTATGTACCAAAGCAATCGGTATTTCTGTACTAACTGTTACCACAGTCAGCTGAGAGGAATTAATGAAAATGGCAATGAACTCTGTTATGTCACACAGTTATTACTTTCTGTCTTTGAAGCTCTTCTCTTTTTCTGAACTCTTGTGAGATGCTCCTGATTGAAGCCCTGACCTCTTTTT
>NTHP01000275.1:620683-648183 GCA_003416845.1 Oplegnathus fasciatus
TTACCTCACTCAGAAAGCGTTCCATGCGGATGTGGCCTCTGTGATGAGGAAGTGGCTGAAGGAGGAAGAGCTTCTCCCTGAGGATCAGAGACCGACCAGTCAGGCCAGGGCACGCTATGTCAAAGTGAGCTTCCCTCAGCTCCCCCAAATCTCCCACGGTTTTAGTTTATTTTCAGAGACCCACGTTTCATTGATTTCCAATGGAAATCCACTGTTTTCCTCAGTTTCTGTTTTCATGGTAACTTCCTCTGGTTTGACTCTCTGGAATGTGGAGCTTGAGTCACTTGAGAAATAGACTAGAAAAAGACTGGCTGAGTAAAATATTGTCCAAAATGTCCAAGAATAGACGCTGTCCTCGGTTTGCCTTTTGATCTTACTTAAATTTTGTTTTTCTCACAGCTGATCGAGCGGGTTTTCAGTTGGTTTCCTGAACGCCATCTTAAAAAGTGGAACACATTGTCTGAGGAATTCCCAAGGTAAACGTATTACCAAGTACAGATAATTAAACATTATTCCCTCCATATATACACATTCATTATTCCCTCCCTATGTATATTTGAGCTTTATGGCATAGTTGAAGCTTTAGGTGAGCGTTCAGTCTAGTGAACTGCAATTTAAATAACTTTTAAAGAATAAAAGTGTCACTCAGGACACTGTAGTAGATGGACAGTTGTTTTAAATGTCTTCTCTGGCCCTCCCTTCTGTCTTATGGCCCTTATCCTTCCCTCTGTAGTGGCATGCTCCCTGAGGCAGTCCTCCCACCATCTAAGGAGCACAGCTATGCACAGTGGCTGGAAAGGACATACCAGCCAAAGGAGTGCAGGGGCCCACAGGCGGGGAAAACTGACTCTCTGCTATCCTCAGTCGCTACACAGCAGTCTGCTGTATCACACAGCCTCCCTCTGTATTCACATGGTATGGAAACTATTGGAGCCTGTTCTGTATCATGTATGCTAAGGAATGTGATCGCAGTCAGAATCTTTGGACATACAACTACTGTTCATGTCAAGTAGGAAAGGATTACATCTTTAGAGGTTGCAAACAAATGCTAATTGTATGCAACGGTTGAGCCTAATTAGCTATGTATCCGGACAATTAGTTGAATTCTTGTAGACTCTCAGGCAGAAGCAGCTCCTCCTCTACCAGCAGTGAGTCTCTTCACATCAGCTGCAGAAGGAGGAGGATGATGATGCCATAGGGCCATTGGTCTTTTCGTTGTAAAAGGATTGCACCCTTTTTAGGTTTGGCATTAATTAGTTTACATATTGAAAAACAAACAAGTTTACATAATAAATAAATGTGAAGGCTCTCTAAACACTGCTGTTGCACTGGTGTGAAAAATAAACTTGTCAATCCAAAAATATGTATTTAGTTTCACATTTCTGCATTTGTAAGAGTAGTATTATGATTCATTGTCTGCCCTGAAATGCCACACTGGTGCTTCTCTAATTATTTTTGCCTTGTTGTGTGTTCATGTTCATTTGTTCCTCCTTCTTCCTCACAGGCGTGATGAGTGATCTGGAAACTACCAAGACTGAAGATGTGAGGCAGTGTGCCCTGTGCCAATATCATGGAGACTCTGCTCCCAGCGTGAGTTTAGCTGTCTGACTGTGTTTTTACTGCAAGGGCTGCAACTAATAAATATTTTCATCATGGATGAATCTGCAGATTATTTCCTCGATTAAGTGTCTGGTCTATAACACATCATAAAGTATTAAAAAAATTGCTATTTCCTGCAGTCCAAAGTGACTTCTTTTCTTTGTCTGACACAGTCCAAAATCAATGAATCAGTTATCAAAATAGTAGCAGATTAATCGACCAGTTGTTTCACCTCCACTCGCTGCGTTCACATAAAAAGTCCTGTGAATACTTAAATACAGAAACTAGATGCATTGTGTTTACAGTGACTACATTATTATACGTCTAGTTTGACATTTTATTTTTCTAAATCTTGTCTTGGCCACTCTCTACTGCTTATTAAGTGATATGAATGTATTTCATCCTGACAGGATTCAGGACGGCTGTTGTACTTGGGACAGAATGAGTGGGCCCATGTTAACTGCTGCATTTGGTCTGCGGAGGTGTATGAGGAGAATAGTGCTCTTTTGCAAGTGCACAGCGCCGTCTCAAGGGGGCGCCACCTGGTAAGATATTATTAAATGAAATGAAATGAAATGAAATTAAATGGCGATCCTGTTTCTAGTAGCTGTATGTGTAACTCTTAAGGTTGTAGGATTGCAGTTGGCACAAGTTACGTAACTGTGATAAACCTGTGTGGAAAGCATT
Source organism: Oplegnathus fasciatus (assembly GCA_003416845.1). Classification (NCBI taxonomy): domain Eukaryota; kingdom Metazoa; phylum Chordata; class Actinopteri; order Centrarchiformes; family Oplegnathidae; genus Oplegnathus; species Oplegnathus fasciatus. The sequence continues at coordinate 622,970 of NTHP01000275.1, forward strand.
ATTTTATAATTGTAAGTTAATTAACATGATTTGTTTTTGTCCTTCATCCTCCAGCGCTGTGATCGTTGTGGGCAGTCGGGAGCCACCGTGGGCTGCTGTCTTGCCACCTGCCAGAGTAATTTCCACTTCATGTGTGCTCGTGCCCAGAACTGTGTGTTTCAGCAGGACAGGAAGATGTACTGCTTCAAACACAGGGATCTTGTCAGTGCAAAGGTATGGACACAACCCCACCCCAAGCTTCTCTTATATTTTTTTGTTTTATTATAGTTATAAATTTACATTGTTGTCAGAGGGGAAAGCATTACTCAATTTACCCACGCACACCTCACACCTGCTGATTTTCTCTACACTGTATTGATTTATGATTTACTTCCAGATGGTGTCTGGGAAAGGGTTTGAAGTCCCTCGGCGGGTATACGTGGACTTTGATGGGATCAATCTCAGAAGAAAGTTCCTCACAGGCCTCGAGCCAGAATCCATAAACATGACCATAGGTAAGAATATCTGGGTGTTGTTGGTTTGAGCTGCTTGACTCGTGTACAGGGTATGTGTCTCTATAAAGGGATGAAATATTACTACTATACATCAGACTGCCTTTAGTGTGCTGACACGTATTCTTTCTCTTCTCACTTTTCCAGGCTCTCTGCAGATTCAGAAACTCGGTGTGTTGTCAGAGCTGTCATCAAATGGGAGGATGCTGTATCCTGTCGGCTATCAGTAAGTGATCATTGACATTATATGACTGGTGGCCTTACTATACTATAATTGCCAATCTTTTATGTTAATCTTTTTTTTAAGAGTTGTGTATGTATGCAGCCTGTAATTAAAATCCTCATTCAGTATGTTTGTGACTAAAAACCCAAGTACTTTGTAGCACCCATTGATGATTCTTTTACGAACTTTGGTGTTGACTGCAGCATCATTATTGTTCTCAAAATGACTTTAAAAAACTTTGGGTTTGGGTGTTACTCCTCTTTTTGTTTATTCATGTGAATGCATTCCTCTTCCCTTCCTTTTCCAGATGTTCTCGGTTGTACTGGAGCACCGTGGACCCTCGCAGACGCTGCAAATACACCTGTAAGGTGACAGAAGTGAGCACGCCTCTCCCCGGTGAGGAACAAGATCCGCGGTGGGACCAAGAGGAGAATCACACCATAGTCCACAGTCCCAGCCGCCAAAGAGGTCAGCAGGAACTTTTTGTTTTATTATTTAAGGCCCGGCTGACTTGTTGTTCACTTTAGCGAGCACTCACAGAAATGTGTTTGCTAAAAATACAGAGCTGACAAGTAACCTTAAAAAAGGTAGCAAGCTTATAAAATGATCACGCAAAATTCTCCATTAAAACTGATCCAATTGTTATTTTGGTTTCCCTGAAATGTTTCATTTTGCAACGTAAATAGTAGAAGTACGTCGTGTCATATTTTGTGACCAGTTGCACTGTGATTAGAAGTTAATTAACATGATTTGTTTTTGTCCTTCATTCTCCAGCGCTTTGTTTGACACCTTTTTGTCTTTGCCAGATATCGAGTCTCCGGATCGTTTAAGCTCCTCATCCAGCCCACTGAAGTCCACTACCCCATCACCCAATTCTAAACAGCACAACACACCCGGATCCAAAAGTCCTGGTTACACACAGACCAGGAGACCAGCAGGAGGATCATCTCGACCTCTTCCATCTCCAGGTAAATAGTTTAAGATGAAATGTTAAAACATGTTTTTCATACAATTGTATATTTTGACTTATTTACCTTTTGCCAATCATTTTCTCTGCGTTTTGAGTGATAAATGTGTCACATCTTACTGTATTCTTGAAGTCGACATCATAGATTAGCATTGTTGCCTCCTCTTCACTCTTTATTTTTTGGTGCTTTCAGGGTCCGCTCTTCCCAAATCGCATCACATCCTGACGTTGAGGGACCTGGAGGACACCCGTCGGCCTCGCAGGCTCTCGACAAGAAGCCGCTGCAGTTCCTCGCCAACAGACAGCGACCCATCTGTACCCATGACCCTGCGCTCTGGTGGCACTGTCCACTCCAGATGTGCCCTGTTCAGCTCCCCTCCAAGATCATCAAACTTGGGATCAGCCTCGCCTCCTCTGTCGCGACAAAACTCAACATCGCCAGTCTGGAGCTCCCCGCCTAGATCCAACTCAGGGCTGTCGCCTCGGCAAGGAGCCATCACTCACTCCCCCAGAGGGAGGCAAAGCTTTAAAATCACCACTCCAGTTTCTGCAGAGGTTCCCCAAGACTTCCTAGCTTCGTCTGAGGCAGAAGACGCAGCAGTGGCCACAACCAATGGGATCTCACTAGCCCCTGATAACCTGGAAGAGGAAGTAGCCCACCTGATGGCCCAGGACCTGCCTTACACTGTGTTTGACACGGACACAGAGGTCGCAGTGGCCTCCATGCTGAATGCCAAGCTTGAGTTTGACGAGGCTCTGCTCACTGAGAACGTGGCACTTCACTGCGGAGCCCAAGGCGGGAGAGGAGAGGTGGAAGGTGTAGTGCAAGATGTGGAAATGCAGGAAGACAATCGGGAGAATGACTCTGAAGACGAACACTCGAGCCATTACTTAAAGTTTTCACGCACAGTGGTGTGCGACGCAGCTAGCAGCTCCGACGCCTCAGGTCAGGTCCCTTCAGCGCAATCGATCTCACAGTTAGATGGAGCGGACGGTGGGTCGGAGAGTGATGAAAGCGAGGCGGTCGACGATGAAGCTCAGGACACAGAAAGAGAAGATGGAGAGATCAAGATTCACACCAACCATAATACACCAACTAAACAGCTGACGGTTGCTCTAAAGAGGCTGGACTCAGTTTACACCATGTCAAAGTCAACAGTTGAACGAAGAACAGCTGAGCCAGAGCTTCAGGAAAGTTCCCCGCCATCTGATGTTCTTGAATCAGGTTATGCACACGATGATATGTCGGTTCAGGAAGAAGAGGTCCCGATGAGCTCTGAAACAGCAACATCTCAAGATGAGGTGTTTTTGGATTCAGCCACAGGCCATTTTGTTTCAGCTGAAGATGGCGCTGTAGTGTATCCAAATAACAATAAAGTTGACGATAAAGATGACAGTAGCTCATCAGCCGACTCAGTTGAAGGATTTAAAGATGATTTGAATGACCCTGATTACTCTCCAGAGCATAAAGCCAAAAAATCCCCCACAGCGCAGATGAAAACCATCATTGTGAAGACACGTCCAGCACCAAACCCCAAACGCTTGATGCCAAAACCGTATCTTTCACAGCTGTTGCCCCCTCGATCTACACAGACTGTAAATAATGCGTCAGTTTCTCCTCCTGCTGCCACTTTTTGTGCAGTTCCACGCACAGTCACCTCCCCCATTGTGATCAACGGTTTGAACGCTCTACCTATTCAGCCTGGTGCCACACGGGGCAGAACCGTCGCAATCCGCTTGGACAACTCAAGGACAGGAAGTCAGGAGCAAGCTGTGGTTCAGAATCAAGCTGCAGCCACTAGCTCTAACCCGCCCCCAGCTCCTGCCCCTCAGGTCCTGCTGGTCAACCGTCAAGGTCAGATTCTGATCAAAGACCCAAGGACGAACACTTATCAGTCACTCAGTACAAATTCTCCTGCCTATAATAAAATAAGCCAGATTGCCAAGATTCTCCACAGCGGTAACGCCTTGCAGCGCTCAGTTCCTCGCGTCCTGATAAAGCCTCGTTCCAGCCCCTCTGCCACAAACGTCCCCTCTGCCGGTAACCACTCAACAACATCTGAGAGAAAAATAATTGTCAGAGTGGTGCCTGTGAAAAGCAGTGGGACTCCAGCTCCCACAACTCCTGTCAGTGTGCAGAGTGTCCCTGAAGCAAGTTTCTCCAACATTGAAGAAAGCACAGCCCAGGCTATTATTGACAGAGCCATGGCTACGCACCGCGACACGCCAAAGACAAAACCCATCATCCTCAGTAACACTCGACAGCCAAAGGCCAGACATCGAAGACCATCCAAGCTTCAGGACGCAGAGGACTCGGATCAGTCACCAGCTGCACGCTCTGAGTCCCCCAGTGGTTTCCTCAATGAACCAAATATCAACCTGCAACAAACACCTGCTTCATCGCGCCACCAGGTGAGGGTCAAGAGAGTGTCATCAGCATCTGAAAGGCCCTCCAGGAAGAAATCCAAGATGGACTTCTTGAGGGATCCGTCAAGTGAGCTGGATGAAGTTAATGAAGCCAGGTATTCAAAGATTTGATTCTTTTTTTTTTCCACTGCAGTGTACAAGAGACGAAAAAAACAAAAACAAATTAAAGGTGTACATGCAATTACATGTTGTCCATAAATTAAGTTTGTGCTGCAACTCAGCTGATTAACAAGAACACTTGGACAACCCTAGTGAAGTCAATCGGTGTATTACGACCAAAATGTTTACTGTGTCTTGTTTTCTTCCAACAGACCAAGTCGTGTGAGAATGAAAGCTCCAACAATGAAGGATGTTCTTGATATGGACCAGGAGAATATGCCTGAGGAGCCTGAGCGGTTGAGAATTACTGCTCCACCACCTCCTGCACCATCCAGGTTAGTTCATCTTAAAGGTACCCTCATTTAGAGCTGTATTACTATGCTATAAAGTAACAAAAGGCAAACGGTTAGTGTCAGGTTACATGAATTTAAAGGAGAAAAAACTTGGCATTGAAAGCTATTTAAGTACATTTTAAAGCAACATTACGTATCAAATAATTTAGTTCTTCTAACAAGAATATCTTGCCAAAACAGGTTTATTTTGAAGATAAACAAAATGCTTAAGTTCTCTGTAAAAGAACAAATCTAACTCTGTTAATATAAAGTGACACTGATTGTACCTGCCAATCTTGTTACTGAAAATGTACCATTCTCAATTTGAACATACCCATAAATTATTAAAACGTGTTGATTCATTTTTCCTCAGAGGTGTTACAGTACTCACATTTATTGTTTATACGTAACTGTTCGTCCTTTCTGCTCAGGCATCCTCGGGTTGAGAGTCCACCTATACACGCACAAACCAACAGTCACATTCAGGGTAAAACACACATGTGGGTCAGCGCTCGCCATGGAGACCTCTGTGAGTGGGGCCCTTATTCAGGTTTGTAACTAAACATTATTTGGATCTCCAGTAGTTGTCACAAGCGCAAAAAGCTACTCTTCCCTTTTATTCTTTGCACTTTAATGTTTTGAGATATATCTTGTTCTTAAATTAGCCAGACAAATTCAAATTATTCAAAATCTAATTATGTAGTTGTTTAATTATTTAATTATCATTGCTTTTCAGGAAATGTTTTATGCAATTCTACAGGTTTTAGCTCAGAAGAAGATGCACCTGTACCCAAACACAGAAAGAGGACGTACATGAACCAGCCCCACCTGCGATTTGAAATCACCAGCGATGATGGCTTCAGTGTTAAGGCTAACAGCATAGAGGGTAAGAGCTGCTGGTTTACTGCACTTGTTTACATTCTGGTTGTAAATGTACTGTCTGACAGATATGTTATTGTCAGAGTGTGATCTCACATCTTCCTGACCTCTTTCCTCCCTCAGTTGCCTGGCGTGCGGTGATTGACGGCGTCCTGGAAGCTCGAGCAGGCTTCCACCTGAAGCAGCTGCCTCTGGGCGGGATGAGCGGGCCGCGGGTGCTCGGTGTCGTCCACGACGCTGTCATCTTCCTGCTGGAGCAACTGCAGGGTGCCGCAAATTGCAAACGCCACCGCTTCCGCTTCCACCGCTGTGATGACATCGAGGAAGAGCTTCCCCTCAATCCAAGTGGCTGCGCTCGTTCTGAAGTCTACACAAGGTACAGAAGCTACTTTTTGTCACGACTGTTTTTGTTTTTAAGAACTTATGTTGTTAACAAGGTTTATTTAAATTTTGTTGCCTGGTTTATTTGTCTGTTATTTGAATACACCTCAAATTAATTGTTTTTTCTTTCTTCCTCTTTCTCTAATTAGGAAAGCGACTTTTGATATGTTCAACTTCCTGGCATCACAGCACAGAGAGCTCCCTGACATAGTAGGCCCCTTCGATGAAGAGGAGGATGAATTCCCTCTGAAATCTTCCAGGTTAGGGGATTAAATTTGTGCCACTTTCTTGACCCTAACCTTACAATTTTAACGTTGCTCAAAGGAGGTAATTTAGCAGATGCCATGTGCATGTTGACACCACCTTTTCTATGTCTCACTCTGACAGACGAGCCACCAGCAGTGAGCTTCCCATGGCGATGAGATTCAGACACCTGGAAAAAATCTCAAAAGAAGCAGTAGGAGTTTACAGGTAATGGCGACAAAAAACGACAAGAAAAGCATGAGGATGTTAAAAATGTCCAAAATAATGTGTTTGCTCAAATATATTTAACGCTGTTCTGTCATCCTCTTAGATCTGAAATTCATGGTCGCGGCCTTTTCTGCAAAAGGAACATCGAGGCTGGGGAGATGGTGATCGAGTACGCCGGCACCGTCATTCGCGCCGTCCTGACTGATAAGCGGGAGAAATATTATGACAGCAAGGTTAGTAACATGATATACAAAACACTTTAATTAGAAATCATCTTCATAATGACAGTCAGAGATTCTGTTGAAGTGTTTTTGAGCAAAACATTGAGCCTTAAACTGTTTTTGGCAGCTTTTGAGCACTGTGCACATACGTTTATCTGGATTTGTAAAAAAAAAAGAAGAAACTTGACTTGCTTTCAGCGATAAACACACCCTTTTATAAATTGTAGATCAAGTTATAATCCTTAAGATTTCAGTGCTGGTTGATTTGGCAACAGCCATGGTTACCGTGGCAACATCAAGTGTGGTTAAATACTAAGACAGAAAATACTAACAGAAAAGCAACTTTATAGTGCCGCCAAACAAACTCACATTTTTAAAATTTTTTAAAAAGTCAGGAAACAACAGGACACAGTAAAGTTGGTTTCCTTGCTGAGGAGTTGGAGGTGTGCACCTTGTTACCTGCAACTATTCATCGAACAGTTTCATTGTGGCTCCCTACGATATTTAAAATTGATCCACTTGTTTTGTAGACTTTTTTTTAAATGAATTATCGCGGTCAGCGCCAACCGTGGTGGCAAATACAATGCGATTCCTGTGACTGCTTCAGAATAAAAGCCTCCCTGTCTTTGGCCAATGCTTTCAATGTGAAGCAGCAGCAGTTATGAAATGGTGTGTAGGTAGGTAATTTCAATCTAGAGCAGGAATGGCGGACTCCACCACTAACAATGAAAAATAATATAAAGAGAGGTAATTACAGGCTGTAAATACATTGACTGGCGATTGCAGGAAAAATAAACCGCATCAAAAACAGGATTTGATTCAATGAAAATCTCAAGGATTATAACTTTAACTCTTGAATGTTCTGGAAATGTAAAAAATAATGACTTAACTCTTGTTTATTCACTTCTATCAGGGCATCGGCTGCTACATGTTCCGCATCGATGACTTCGATGTGGTGGACGCGACGATGCAAGGCAACGCAGCTCGTTTCATCAACCACTCATGCGAGCCGAACTGCTACTCCCGTGTCATCAACGTGGACGGCCGCAAGCACATCGTCATCTTTGCCCTGAGGAAGATCTACCGGGGCGAGGAACTGACCTACGACTACAAGTTCCCCATCGAGGACGAGAACAATAAGCTGCACTGCAACTGCGGCGCGAGACGCTGCCGTCGCTTCCTGAATTAGTACAACCAACACACACACAAACACACACAGCGTACCAATAGCCATCTTGTTTAATGCACTTGAATTCAGGAGGTTGACGAACTGATAAAGGCGACTGTTGTGACATAACCTCAAGAGTGAGGTTGCTGATACACACAGACCCGATCTACTGAAGTCTTCACTTTGTTGGAAGCTTAATTTATAGACTAATCGAGGACAGCATGTGTTTATTTCTGTCCTCTGAACTGCTGTTAACGGTCACAGAAACCAGATTAGAGCCATATGTCAAAGCTTGGGATGAATACTATTTATGTGATTTCAGACTGCTGGATTTTTGGTCTGTTAGGAAGTGCAGTTCGATCAATGAAACTGCTCTACTTTCTGGATTTGTGTACTGTTTTACCATCTCTTACAACACATTCTTTCAGTTTTACATTGTTGAATTTAGCCTCTGCTGGAACTGGGGCTAGACAACAGCCGCGATTATTACCAGCTACAAACGGTGCAAATGAAAACAACCTGAATCAGTTATTACTGTGTAAAGATGGATCTATTATTATGCTGGTGAGAGTCTTTATAAATACAAGGTCACAGAGAGGGATGAGGGGAATTTATTCAGCACCTTACTTTGACACAACCTTCTCTGGCAGCACTGGTGTCGCAGCAGACGCAGCAAAACAAACACATTTGACTCAAGGCACCTCGTGTACATTGTGGTGCAGCTACATTTTAACCTCACTCTGGATACCACAAGTCTTGTGAGCAGGGACTCCAATATTTTAGGTGCTGGTGACGTTTAGCCCGTAGTTTTAATATAGTCACCCAGACCTTTTTCCCACCATTCAGCCAGTTGAAATTTCCTGTTTTTATTTGTCACGGCAGAAATGCTGTGATCAAAATGCTTTTATCCCACGATTACAGTCTGTTCTTTATTTGTTATTTTTGTGCTGTTTGTGTATTTCAAGGTCTATGAGGGAGACTTTCCTTGATGCAGGGTTCATACTGAATATAGTGATCTTGCTCTGCACAGTCCCTTATAAATCTTTTTGTATTTTTGTATATTTGAACAATAAATGTATTATTCAACAAGCTGATGGAAATAAATGTGTTTGAACTTTTAACTTTATTTGTGAGTGAAGGCTGACTAATAGAACTGAAGCTATTGCTGAGTAATGATCCTGAGTTAATCTTTTCTTCTTTTTTGCGGCTGTTTTGCACCCTCTTCCTCCTGTTTTATTTTGTCTGTCACAGGTGTACTACCTCAAAGGTGTTATGAAGCAAGATTTAATTTAATTACTCAACACGTTCAGTGGAAAAACTGCTTCCTCATTTCCTCATTGTTCAATCTTTCTAATCATTACATCTTGATAGTATGAAAACAAACAAAACATCAATACTATAAAACACTGACTTGCTATTATGCCTGCAATTATTTTGTAATAGGTGGCCACCATTTTTTTTGTGCTCCTTTTCTCCTGTGTGCAACCACACCCAGCTAATGGATGAAGATAGGATCCTAGAGTTTAGATTGAAGGCTGAATGCTGTGGATGTATGTTTTGCGTTTTAGGATTAATAATTGAATTTGACATGCAAAGTTTGTGACTTTATCGGCTCACTATGGATCCTTGCCTGTACATAGTTGTATAAAGAATTTCTAAACCTGTTAAATATTTTTTTACCTACATTTTTTTTTTTTAATTTATGTTCAATAAAAATTTGAAATGTTCAAAATTTGCCTGCCTTTTGCCAATGTTTTTACCCATCAGTAAATATTAAATGAATTAAATTAAAACATCACTTGTGATTCTTCAGTGAACATACATAAATGTCCATGCAATCGATAGATAGATATCCTAAGGATCACTATGAGGGGTTGTGAGATTAATTCATGGGGTGTTGAGATAATTACCAGGGTGGTAAATAAGAATCCAGAATAATTTTGCTGCACAGAATTACATTTATTTTTGTACTTTCATTTTCTGAAATACTGTATAGATTTACCTCTTCAGGCCTCAAAAAATAAGTAAAAATAGTCTGAGACAGGGAAAGTAGTTCAACTGCTGACAACAAGTAAACACTGGTTTGTATTAGGGGGTCACAAGCAGTCAATTTAACTTAATGATGCTTAAAGGTCCTAACATTAACCTTTTTGACATGTGACCTTTTATAGCTAAGTAATGCCCACTTACGACCCCTCATCATATCTTGTGTCTCGTCGAGGGGGTCCTGCCCCTCAGGTTGGGGGACCTCGGATATACGCAGTACTCATTCTATGACGTTGCCTTCTCTCCAGTGTTACAGCTGCCGTTTTGTAACAGTCTTATCAGGTTTTCTATAGATTACAGAGAAACCTCTTGAATGTTCCTGCAGTCCACTGCTGACACCTGCAAACTGAACTGCCATCAGGCGTATTTACAGTTAAAGTGAGCTACTGTATTCATGGACAAATATTCACACTGTAGGAAATGTGACATCTTTTCCATTACACACCACCATGTAAAACTGAACTGATGTGCTACTGAATAAGATGTTGATAAAACAAAATCTATCCTGACACCCATACAAAAGTGTGTCTGCCTGATTTCCAGTCAAATTTAAGATATAAAAGCCTGAGTTCCTCATTTGCACCTGTGAATATTAGGCCTCACTGGGTTGAAATTACATAATTGCTGATTACATAACTGTGAAATCGAGAGCACTCTTCAATCAGAAGTCGCCATAAGTGGCCTGGGAGTTTTATCCCTTAGTTTTGACACCACTCAAGGTCTTGCTGTTGCCTTCAGCCATATGGCTCTTTCCCACAACAGAGTTCTGCGTTTTACCTTCCTGACCTTGAGAAATTTGGGAATGTAGCGGGAATGACAGGTGTATATAAAGACTTGCAGTGTGGACTTTTTCTTGCATACAGAGGAAAGGCACCATGAAGGCCCTGGTATTCCTAGTTTTGCTTGGAGCAGCATGTAAGAGACTAAGCAAATTATATTTGTATCTCCTGTTTTGATAAATAACTTGAAATGCACTTGTTTCAGGACCTTATGCACCTGTGCATTTTTTCATTCATGGCAATGGTTAAGTATTTCTAGGTTTTCATACCTCACATGCTGTTTCAGTTGCTGCAGCCGAGGATGATAAGGTTGTTGGAGGATATGAGTGTCCCAGACACTCTGTTCCCTACCAGGTGTCTCTGAACGCTGGATACCACTTCTGCGGCGGATCCCTCATCTCCAGCCAGTGGGTGGTGTCTGCTGCTCACTGCTACAAGTCGTAAGTACAGGAAGTCACATTTTGAAAGGCCACGTTGGTCAAAACTCACATTAAACCAACTAATGTGCCTTTCAAGTGCAAGTTGTATTGAAGGATTTGACTTAAATGCACATGAAATATCTATCTCTAATGTATCTATCTCTAAGGTAATATAAATATATGTAATATCAAAGCAAGGATCAATAATGAAGGGTTTTATTTAGGGCTGCAACTAATGATTTTCATTATTGATTAATCTGTCGGTCATTTTCTCGATTAATCAATTGGTTGTTTGGTCCATAAAATGTCAGAAAATGGTGACGTCCTCAAATGTCTTATTTTGTCCACAACCCAAAGATATTCAGTTTACTGTCAGAGGACTACAGAAACCAGAAAATATTCACATTTGAGAAGCTGAAATCAGAGAATTTGGATGTATTTTTCTTAAAAAATGACTCAAAATGATTCATCGATTATCAAAATAGTTGGCGATTAATTTAATAGTTGACAACTAATCGATTAATTGACTAATTTTTACAGCTCTAGTTTTACTGGTGTTCTGCCTTCTGTAGGTGCACAGCCATGCACCAAGCTAGACACACTTCCAGTAAAGGTTGAAAACAGAAGTTTGCCTTTTGTTTTTACTGTAAACAATTGTGAAACTGTGAAAAACATGAGATAGCATGAACAAGAGTTGCACCAAAGGTTATGTAAAATGAGTTACTACAGTATCAAGGAAAATATAGACTAACTCTTATTGTCCTTCATGCCAGGAAGAAAGATCAACATTTAATACAGCACAGTAATTCATTTAGTAAAGATACAGACACAGTCCACAAGAGTTAAAGTAAAAAAGAGTAAAATACATAACAGTTAGCCCAACCCCAATTATCAGTTAATTAGCTAGAATGTAATTTTAACAACACATTAGCCACAGACAGCTAGCTAGTATAATGGAACTCAACATTCACAAAACAGCTGTAATAGAAAGAGTACCAACAGATAATGTTCCAACAAGGGCATTAGGGGAGTAAATAAAAGATGCCTGTCGAGTCTCAGATGTGACAAAATGGCGGATATAACAGTTTAACTGTTAACTGCTATGGAACTCTGCCAGTAGTGGTTGTTGCTATAGCAACAGACTGTTCAACTGAAACCAACTAGTGTGAGCAGACCCACACACCTGCAATATTACTTTCAGGCTTAATCAATTTATTTAATCTGTTTAACATTTGGGTCAATCCATGCCAACTCACCCAGAATTCAGAACTTTTCCCAGTTCATGTCATGGAAAAATCCATGTGAAAACTTCTGTTAAATTCATGGGACCTTGCAAAATCCCACAGCTCTACTCCAAATACTTCTTTAGTTATGAAATTTTTAAGTTTCATCATTTTTGCCATTCTTTGTATGTGTATTCAACTGCTTATTTTTCACAGGATGGGGTTGAAATTTGTACTGAACATCCAAGAAACCCTAATTTGAAACTGGGAAATTTGCAAGTTACAGCTGTGCACAGCTCTGTAACTCTGTAACAGCTCTGTAACTTGCAAATTTCCTGAATCCAAAGAAAAACAGGCTAAATCGGTATCACATAGAAATAGAAAACCTTGAAGTCATCGTAGTAAAAATAAATATCTGTGAAATGAAACCACTGAATGTAATATTACAGCCAGTGAAAAGTACAAAAAATTATTAAATGATGAAGGAGTAACATCTTTAAATGTTTTATATATCTGCAATGAATATTAACACTTTCCCATAAAAATGTTTCAAGCAAATTAAAATAATCCTTTTTGGAAAAATATGGAGTCAAAATATCTTAAAAAGTGGGTTTTTCAGCTCTGAAGCTATATTTAGCAAAATCTACTCAATTTTTTACATGGGACCAAATAACTTCTAGATGTGATAGAACTATATTAATACTACACAGAATCAAAATTTGGAAGAACGATGAATGAACACTAGTGGAGATATTAATTTTTAAAAATCAAAGATTCTTCGTTCGGGTAAAATTTATTTATTTTTATTCAGCAACAGCTATTTACATGAATACATGTTGCAAATTATCTTTAGGGTTTCTTGGATGTTCAGTACAAATTTCAACCCAATCCAGTAAAATATAAGCAATTGAATACACATACAAAGAATGGCAAAAATGAAGAAATTATTCAACTTCAAAATTTCATAACTAAAAAAGTATTTGAAGTAGAGCTGTAGGATTTTGCAAGGTCCCATGAACTTTTTCAAGAAAATCCATGACATGAACTTGGAGGTCCTTGGTGAGTTGGTATGGAAGAAAAAAACCCATTTGCAGGAGTTGAAACAAAAGGGGCTTAAAAATCCTCCAACTTTTGACCATTTATCGCTAAACAGATGCACAATACACCCAAGTAAGACTACTGAAGCTCTATGTATGTTAAAAGGGAGAAGAAACAACACAATCTTCCTATTTCTTCCAAATGAGAATAAGAAATAAAAGCACACTTACTCAGTTTAATACAAACTTTTCCCCTACAGCCTTATTTGGTCTGGTATGACCAGTAGCTTATGTGGCTAATGTTAGCAAACTTTAATAGCTCGATAGTTAGCTATAACCAAGTTAGCTAGTTAGCTAACTTCAGTCAGGTCACTAATAGCATGACTCTTCTCTATCTGATAGTTGTCACTTGTGTCCTGGCTTTAAATAAACACGATTATCACAGTATATGCAGAAATTATTTTTCAGAAAACAGACTTTTACACTGACTTCCATACCTCCACCAGTCGTGTCCAGGTCCGTCTTGGTGAGCACAACATCGCTGTGAACGAGGGCACCGAGCAGTGGATCGATGCTGCCAAGCTGATCAAGCACCCGCAGTACAACAGCTACAACCTGGACAACGACATCATGCTGATCAAACTGAGCCGCCCCGCCGCCCTCAACAGCTACGTCCAGACCGTGGCCCTGCCCTCCCGCTGCCCCGTGGCCGACGAGAACTGCCTGGTGTCCGGGTGGGGCAACATGTCCGCCAACGGCAGTAAGTTGAGTGTGAAAGCTGAGAGAGAAAGGAGGGGAGAGAGGAGAGGTTGTAAGTGTGGTCTTAAATGATGATGTAGGATGACTCATTAAGTTATTCAAAGAAAATCTTTATTTATCCACACATTTGGTAATGCTGAGGTATACAAAATTAAAGAAGGGGGACAGTGTGCCATCAGCTGGGTTCAGATGCAGCCCAAAAAACATGATGATAGTATTTATATATGTTTTTCACAAGTTTTTCACAACTTTATGGAAGTGTAATACTAAATAGCTGGAGTGCAGTTTTTAATTCATACATATCACACACTTTGTGTTAACTGAGGCCCTGTATATTGTGTGGTTTGCACTCATGCACTGTGATGTGCAGCTCTAGATCTCATCATTTAGGGCCCCAACAAATTAAAGCTGCAACAAATTATTTTATTTATTGACTAGTTAGAATGATTTTTCTCACCAATTAATTGCTCAGTCCATAAAATGTCAGATGATAGTGGAAAATGGCCCTAGCAATTCCAATATGACGTATTTACATCACTTCTTTTGTTCGACCAGTGGTTCCCAACCCAAATGTATTCAGTTTACAGAGATATAAAACAGAATAAAGCAAATATTTGTCAGCTTTACTTGATAAATAAGAATTACCAAAATGGGAGTCAATTCATTTCCATCTACAAATCAATTAATAAGCTCATCACTACACTACTCATATTATACCTAATACCACATTATTTCCATGTAATACGGAGTAAATTTAGTATTTACATAATGGTAGGTGCAGTAACTGAGACTTTCCTTACCACTCCTCAGACAACTTTCCTGACAGGCTGCAGTGCCTGAGACAGCCCATCATCGACGACAGGATCTGCAGGAACGCCTACCCCCACCTCCTCACCGAGAACATGCTTTGCTCCGGATTCATGCATGGAGGTGCCAGTAGCTGCCAAGTGAGTTGGACTAAGCCACAGTGAACACACAGGGAGTCAGGTGCTGCATGACTGTGCATCTCTTCCAGCAGTACAAAGAGTCTGTGACTTAGTGGCTGACTGAGCACACTAAAGTACACAGTATAGCACTTATTTTTCACTGAGCTCTAATACCCTTTAATTAAAAACAGAAGGATACAACAGTTTCCTCCTCTAGCTTTTAAAAAAATCTTTTACGATCAATGTGATTTTATTAAAGCTTAAAGATTAGTGAAGGTGTCTGTGGGAGGATGCTAAATGTGTAATGTTATAATCATTAAACAGTACATTGATATAAAATAGTAGAGAATTGTATTTTTATGAGTAATAGACTCTGAATCCCCAACTCACAACCACCTACCACCTATATTTGCTACATTATGTAGCAAATATCTGTCAACATAGTGGTTTCATCATAACACGTAGGTGGTATTCATATATTTTTGAGTTGGGTTGGGCGATATGATGATATACACCATGAGTGTAATGATCACTTTAATATTTCTGGGTGTATTAGGTAATTGTGGACAATGTTGCAAATCAATGTACAGGACTACTTTATTGCAGTATTGGATATACAGGAGTTTTGAATCTATATGATGACTTTGTTGGGTATTTAATCCACTGGATTAACTGAAAACAGGCATGCCTATCTGATTATTTTATCAATAAACTGTTTCTCAGTTGATTTACCACAAAATGTACTATAATACAATAGATACTGTTATATTTTACTTATACTGTGAAGGAAAATTTTATTCATACCACCCACTCCTACTTTTGAGTATTAACAGTAATCATAAAGAATACATTTTTCCTCATTAAAGAGTGACTTTACACCCCGAGACTCTGGTTTTAGAGGTTTAACCTCTCACCTTGCTGCAGTGATGTACAGGTGTACTCCAGGACCCCGTGACATCACTGTTGGTAGGTTACAGGTGCAACAAAGCACTCTTCTGACCACACCCAAAGGTGAAACAGGCTTGAAACTTTCAACCAGAGAGGGCAGCAAAACACTACTTTTCAGCCTCGTAGTCACTCTTTAATACAAACATTTGCAGACAGGTGTGAACGTTATCTTATTGTTCTTGAGTTACAGCACTCACCATGATGACAGAACGTACCATGTGTTCACTATGACCGCTTGCAGTAACATTTAAACTGTTATTCTTCTTCTGCTTGTGTTTGCAGGGAGACTCCGGTGGTCCTCTGGTGTGTAATGGTCAGCTGCAGGGAGTCGTGTCCTGGGGTTATGACTGCGCCATGCAGGGACACCCCAGCGTCTACGCCCGCGTGTGCCGCTACAACAGTTGGATCAGCTCCGTCATGAGCAGCAACTAAACACACCCCATACATCCACGTACACCATACTTGGTGTTCATACTCTGTTTATTTGGAACACGCTGTGTATTATTGTGCCATTCATGTACATCTCATAAATAACATGTTCAGGCATAATATTCTGTAACCAACAGTTACGACAAAGAATTGGATAAATGAATAAAAATATACATCCACTGCATTTGTTTTGTTTTTCTACACTGAGTTTCACAGTTGTTGGCAAAACAATATTAACATGCTCTTCCTTGGTAATACTGGATTTTCAGTGCTTCAGTCACAAGGCCGCTGCTGTCTTCGAATTTCAAACAAAAAACAAACCTGAAACTATTGCAAAACATGTATAATATTTAATGTGTACTTACTGTACAATAGACACATGCATCTCTATGAAATGCCTTTTGTACTCGGTTACTGCGGGCACTGGAGTGATATGGGAGACAAGCAAACTTGAGTAAATAAGCAGTAAGGCATTTCTGCATTTCACTTTGTCTGGATTCTTTGCATGCATTCCTCAGATGGCGCTTTGTAAACTTCGCTGTTTCTTGTTTGCTGAGGCAACCTAAGCATACAAAGGAAAAGACGGAGAGAGCAGAGGGATAGTCGTGCAGTCATATCAAACAGCGAAACATGTGCATGGGTCATATAAATTATATAGGGATGACAACTTATATCTAACTCAGCTACTTAAATACAAACATTAAAGCATAGTTTTAGTTTAATTGTTGTCATTATGACAATAACTGACACAGAACCCAAGAGGGAGCCACTCATATGACACACATTTGTGGAGTGGACATGGTGACATGCATGCACCAGCATAAAAAACAACATTAAGTGTCTTAGTAAGGTGTTGGGCCATAATAACATCTAGCTTGTATTTTTACTGAGTTTGGGTGCACTCATTGCAAGTCACTTTGGATAAAAGCATCTACAAAATGAATGTAATATAATGAGTTGCCGAGTATTTTTCTTATCTTTTTGTGTAAATGTGGCTTAAAATGAAAAAAATCTGTTCATTTAAATGTTATAACAAGTCATTTAAGAGTGATTTAACACTTTATCCACTTTTTTGAGAGAGTAAATTTTATGTATAGTCACTTTATTATACAATCAATTGAGTCTGGTTCCAGTCTATAGTGTTCATTGCATGACAGTTCTCTAAATTTAATTAATTCTGTCCTCTAGACCAAAAAATAATAATATCAAAAATGTGACACTGCCCCTGAAGTACAAAGGGGGTGCAAACTGGATTTGAATACATTTTGTGAATATATGAAGGGGTTGTATTTAAGCTAAAACTGAGTGTTAGATTGCTCTTTAAAGTATGATGGATTATTGGCTTTCATCTCATTTAAGTAATTTCTGAAATAATATATACAGAAAACATTTTGGACAGGATAACAATAAAATGTATTGTATATACTGCAGGTATTCAAAGTCCAACAACCCACCTGACCAGCGATCCGATCCAGATCTCTCTGGCCCTGAGGGGTAAGTCTCCGTCCACTGTAAGCACAGTTTAAAATAAAAACACTCATCCATCACTTATTCAAATCACCACAACAGAGTCTTAAATGCAGCATCCCTCTCTCTCACCCGTTTGGGTCCTTCTCCACCATCTTGAGGCCCTCCAGAGCTTGGAGGACCTTTCTCGCCACGTTCCTGGAGCCCACGCTGAAGTGGGCGGGGCACACACCGTTCCTCTGACGCCCTCCGTAGACCTTGATCATGGAGCCCACGCCCACCCCTCCTCGCAGGTACAGGTGACGAGCTGTGGATGCTGGTGACACGTACAAACAGTATACAGCGATACACCCTGGTTTTTATCATCTGAAACGCTCTTAACTTGTTCACCAAAAAGACACGAAATCAAACATTCCAGCTTATCAAATGTGTGACATTTTTCTCTGCAGACTCTTATGCTATTGTGGGGTCAATATGCCTGAGTAGATAACATACACAGCAGCTAAGGAAGGATTGTATGCATATGCTTTTATTGTATATATACCAGTTTGGGTACATCTACTCATGATACAGTTATTTAATTTAGTGTAAAATCATACTTAAAAACAAAAATCATCAGACGGGGTTTCTTGGAACCAAATTATATAAAAAAGATCTATTAAAAAAATCTATAGGGGTTGTTTGGCATGTAAAGGTTTGAGAACCACTGATATAGTGCATAAAATATTCCACATTATTATTGACACGAAGGATATGATGTAAAACATTTCATTTCACTTAGCTAGCTAGCTGTAACTAATGAATGCAGATTAATCAAGCAATTATTTGTTTGATTACTTGTTTAGTCTATAAAATGTAAGAGCCCAAAATGTTGTCCTCCAATTGCCTATTGTGTCCGAGCAAGAGTTAAAACAGTGAGATAAAGAAAAGCTGCAAATAATGACATCAGAGAAGCTGGTACCTACAGATTTTCAGCATTTATATTTGGTTAAATACAGTATAAGATTGCCCACTAATCAATTAACTGACTTGTCATTTCAGCTGCTGCAGATGAACTGATGTATGGGAAACACTTCCAGTGTAACCAACCTGCTCTGGTGTAAAACCAGTTGTCATCGCAGGGAGCCAGCTCCTTATGCCTGGCAAGCTTCACGGTGTCAACCCATTCTGGGACTTTCAGCTTGCCAGACCTGAAAAATCAATTATCAGTTGATGTGATGAATCAACTGACGGGACCGTTTCCTCAAACAACATAAGGCCCAGGAAAATGGGAGTCATTCAACACGTTTTATGTAATAAGTATTTATTACTGTGTGGGTACCTTACGTCATGGTTAGGGAGGGGCCACAGAATTCGGCTGCACTGAATTTTTTTTTTGGTCATTGTGGCAGCAATGTTGCCATATAAATGCGTGAAAAGAAAAGATTTAAGCTTAATTTTTCATAAAAATATTGGTTCATCAGAAGCCCATAAAGTGAAAGTGTGCATTTATTGTTGCTGTGATGGCTGTTTAAATTTGTAAGAACCTGGCTGCAGACAAAATGGTGGACGTCAACCACGATGGCCATCCATATACAGGAAGAAATCAATTTCCACAGGTGGTATGCTTTTTTTTGTTGTTGCTTTTTTAAAAGAAACTTTCAACAGCAGAATTATAACCATTTTTTTTTGCAAACTTTACTTACGTTTCCAACAACAACTGAAGCCAGGCAGATTTTTTTTTTCTCCCATTATCTCTGGTGCATTCTTAATCTTTACTGGAAATAATAATAAAAGAAGGTTCTTGTTTATTTAAAGGACACTTGAAAATCTGAGTTATGAGTTACATAAATATTCAAACATTGTTCAATTTGATCATACATCATGTAACTTGAACAATTTGTAATGGCTCAGTTTTACTGCTAAGCTACTATTGTTCCTATTATGGTAAAACTATTGTTTACCAGACTGAAGCTCAGCATACACTGCATGGGTCAAAGTATGTGGACACCTGAACTTTCAACTCATGTGATTGTGTGTGACATTATACCTCAGTGAGTGGTCAGGTAAATTATTAGCTACATCAAAATTCCCGCTAAGATATGTAACAATGTAAAGCTTATCCCAGCTGGACTGCGTAAATATTCATCTGGCTACTTTTACAAGAATGTCTTCATTCTCTAAAGAGTGAACAAGATATCACTCAAGGCCTCATCTGGAGCCACGGATAATGCTCACTCTGTGGAAACAAATGTCCCCTTTGGAAACAACAAAATCTATCTATCTAACAAATCTTTTTTTTTAATTCCTTAAACAGCCTGACTTCCATCACCACAGCTTTTTAAGCTGAAGCCCTCACAGTTGTCCAGGACTCTGACTGTCACCTGGAAAACACAAAGCATTAATTAGCAAAAGGCCAAAGTTATTACTAGGTACCGTGCATTCACTTCTTGTTAAAGTACAGACTGCTTCTTCTTACTCCTCCTCTTACACGTTAATTGTCCATATCCTATACGAATGACCATCGTGGTTGATGTCTGCCATCTTGTTTGCAGCCAGGTCCTTCTCACAAACTTCCGGGTGTCCGTGAGGTTTAGGAGGCTCTGAAGGAAACTGCAGCGCGGCGTTTCAGTTCCTCCTCAGCATCCCCACTGACTTCCAGGCTGTTACTGTGATTTCTCACATATACTGCAGCCCACATACAGTATTTATACCCACATTTACTGTGGCACTTTTTTAATCCTTTCACACTGATGTCTGCAGAACCAACATACTTTACACACCACCCAACTCCATTCCCTCAGGTGCAATTTATGTTGGTGTATATAGTAATTAATACCTTTGTTTTTTGTTTTTTCATTGCTTCATTTGAAGTAGATACTCATAATGTCTCTATACTCTGCATCTGCTCTTTTATTTCTGCTGCTGTGACACTCAATTCCCCTGTGTTCTATCAATAAAGTGTATGTTATCTTATATCTTATTTATAAACATTAAAAAGAGACAATACTGCTGTAATATTTATGTTAAAAGATAGTCAATCAAATGTGCTTACAATCCTTATATCCAAAATCTAAAACAGGCCCATGCCTGCATGATCTCAGTCAGAGGAATGAGAGCATCACTCCCATCGAGTAACTTGATGCAATGCAAACATCACATGCTGTAGTTGGACACATTGAAGAGGATGACACCCTTAAAAAACGTTCAAAACGTGCCTGTTTGGAACGGTCTGATTGCTTGGCCTCTAGTATTGCTGCTTGCAGGTTTCTCGAGAACCGCTCATCCAAACAACTTCACACTCGACACTGCACTTCCATGGGTCCTCAGCAATACACCCGCCGAGTGTGAAGTCGATCGGATGAACGGTTGTCGAGATAATCGAAGGACAGACAGACAGACAGACAGACAGACAGACAGAGACTCCTTCCATTTCAGTTAGATAATTGTGATGAGTGGAAGATGCTTCATTTGGTCCCATCACACATCGAAGCAAAAAAGGCTATGAGGAAATTTTACAGCCAAATTTCTGATTTTGTGGTGCGTAAAATCAAATTTCTTCAA
Organism: Oplegnathus fasciatus; assembly: GCA_003416845.1. Taxonomy (NCBI): domain Eukaryota; kingdom Metazoa; phylum Chordata; class Actinopteri; order Centrarchiformes; family Oplegnathidae; genus Oplegnathus; species Oplegnathus fasciatus. The sequence continues at coordinate 644,205 of NTHP01000275.1, forward strand.
TATTTGCCATATATAAAAGTATTTTGAAACCTCATACTGATCTCACACTACAAAACTAGTTAGCTGTGTTTCAGATACTGTTGCAGATATGGTTGGTTTCTGTTTAAAAATGTTTTAAATGTCCACTTCAACATCTGATATATGTTGCATTTTACCTGAAGTGTTGTTACAACTTACCCATTAAGTTAGGTTGTCTGTTCCCTTACATGTATGAGTGCCCATGTCTGAGGCCCAACATTTTTGAAATTACATAAATAAATAAGGGATTATGAAATCATATGAAAAAATACATATAAAATATATAACATGTTATCAACATCTTCCTCTTCCGGGCGCAGCTCTGTGGCTGCCTTGCTGCGTTTCACGCTTGACATTTATGTGTTTTTATCGTGTTGGTGGTGTGGATGTGATTATTTTTTACTTAAGCCATTAAGTTTTTAAACAGGTTTTTTTTTTCTTTCTCTTACACCTAATTTGTTCTACAGTGTGAGGTATGTGTATGGGTATGTGTATGAGTATAGTGGTAATTTTTGTGATGTTTGTGGTGCAAACCACTTTCCCCGCGGGGACAAATGAAGTATCTATCTGAAGTTCACATGAAATTGTGAAATAGTCCAATAAAAAATTAAAACTATGCTCATTATCTTTACAAAATGCTGTTTAATTCTGCTTCTTTACATGTCATTTTTATTTCACTCCAGCAATTTGTATTTCACAAGGCCATTTTTCTGAATGACTCAAACAATTCAAATGAAATTAAAAAATAAAAATACATGTGTCTGGATATATAATGAGTTTAGTGGCCTTTACTGTACATTATTTTAAGTTTTTAAATCTCTTAAAACTATCAGATTTTCTGTGGTATCTATCTTAATTTACAGTGGCTCTACAGTGCACTTCTAAAGAACCCTTCCCTGTTATTTCAATAAATAAAATTAATTAATTTGTTATAAATGAGGACATCAGTAACTCCAGCTTTAAATAAATAAAACAGTATTTTCTCATTACATTAAGGTGAATGTTATTTTGAGCCCTCCGTCCCTCATTTACATACACCATCAGCCTGTGTGATTGACAGGTGGACTTCAGCCAGTCATGCAGTGCAGGCTGGTTTTGAGCTTTAACTTACTTTTTGAGGAAAGCTGACAGAGCCCGGACAAACTCCTGCTGGTTGACATCCTTCACCGTGACACTGGGCATCTGAAAGGCGAATTTGAGACAAGGGTGAGCTTAAAGTTAAATTAAATTAAATTAAATACTCACGGAGCCGCTTTAGGAGCCAGAATGCACCGCCCGCCGCAGCCGTTGGGACCGTTGGAAGTCATTTATGCTAACGTTAGCAACTAGCTAGCTAAGGTAACTGTGAGGTTAACTGATAGCAGGCAAGTCACAGCGTATCTGGCAGTTACCCACACACACAGCTATCATATTATCCAGTAATAACATATATCTTACTTTGCAAATACCCTAGAAAGGCGACAGCCAGGTGGGCAGGTTTGAGGTGGATTTTACCCCCAGTTTAGCCGATGGTAGCTAATGCGGCGAAGCAGTTAAAGGGTGGATGCTGCGGAGGGAGGGAGGGAGGGAGGGAGGCTGCCCTCATTTGGTAGCCTGAATTAACCTTTCCAGCACCTTCAAATTCATGCTTAACTCAGCCTTTAAACCAAAGTAGCTCGAACATTATGGGTAATATCCTCAATGTATATTTTAATCACACAGTATGCCTCATGTATGTGTCAAATTAATGGTTAAACGATGTTAAAAACGAGCTTTTTCACTGTGGTGATGCTGGGTGTGAGCTATTCCCGTTGAATCCCAGCAGAGGGTAGTGTTGTTGTAGCACCTCTGTCTTTTTTCCTCCAACATCTCTGGCCCATTTCTCTGTTTCATCAGACCCAAAGGCTTTTCAAGAAGTGTGCTGCAGGCAGCAGGCGAGGAGAACGCACCTCAGCGAGGAAGACACCACCAGGCGAGGGTTAGTAACGCTTTAGTTTATTTCTTTTTTTACCAACCAGGAGCATTTACAGCCTGCAAATATAGCCAACATGTTGCTTTTATTTGTCTTTTATATGCAGACGCTTAAACTAATTTTAGGCTGAAACAGTAGATGTGTAAAATGTGCTTATGGCCTAAAAGAAATCCAGAAGTTCCTGTAAATGATGATACATTTTAAAGGATGACCATGACATAGCAGGTTTCATAAATATAATTGCTTTCCTTCATCATTGGTGGCTGTTTGGCATTTATAACATGCCATCTTTTTAGATTCGGGGTAGTGTCCAGGCCTCTATTTGGCAAGGTGATTGCTGCCCTTGGGAAACAAAGCGGTATGCAGTGACTGTTATCAATATTTTATTAATAAAAGCTCTCATTCCTGGCACAAGTGTAGTAAGGACAGCATAGAGGGAAAGCTTCCTAATCAAGGTGAAAACGTTTTCTTCACATTTCTCTTTTGACCTCCCATGACCTGCACGTCTTCTCCTCAGTCCTCACCCACTTGCCGTAATCCCTGACATCATATTTGTGAAAGTAATTACATTATTTTGAAGCTTCATTCATGCCGCCCTGTACTTACCTCTGTATGCAGGTAACCTGTGAACTGAATTGAAATTCAGCATAACTGCAAAATGAGTTTTTACGCAAGCTGTAATTAATTATTTTTTATCATTAAAAAATAACTCTCAAGTTCACAGTATTTAAATTAGCAGATGTTTCCAAAGGACTTAAAGCGCCTGTTTTACACTTGAGGCAGGTGAAATCAGTCTGTAGAATATTTTTTACACTTTGTCATTTAGTGTATAAAATGTAAAAAATAATGGCAAATGGTAATTCAAAGATTCCAGAGATCAAGGTTTTCTTACTTATTCTGACATTTAGCAAATTAACCTGCAGAGCAGTCATTCTATAGTGAAAGAAAGCTTTTTAAAACTGTGACCAGCAAATGTTAACTTGATAACTGAATGAAATGATTAATTAATTATCAGAATCATAAGGTTTTAATGTTCTGTGGATGTTTTTAGCATTAAAAGATACCAACAAACATCTACAAATACAGTGAGCCAAGTCTCTGATTTGTGTGTGTCATGATTGCAGACTTGCACTGAAGTTTGGGTATTGTGTTTAGAGCTGACATTAGTCAATTAATTGATTACTCAGACAAAAAAATACAATTAATTCATTGTGTAGGCGGTAAAAATACCAAACATTTGCTTGTAACAACTTCTCAAATGTGAGGATTTGCTGCTTTTCTCTGTCTCACTCCATTGTAAGCTGAGTCCCTTTGGGTTTTTGCTAGTCATTTCAAAAACGTAAGCAGGTTGAAGGCATCACTTTTGGCTCTGGTAGCTTGAGATAAGACTTTTTCATTATTTGTGACATACTTTGACTGAATGATTAACCTCGAAAATAATAGTGGGATTAATTAATAATGAACAACCAATCATTCCTTGCAGGACTAATTATATTGTATATTGTCTCCAAAGCATTGCAAGTGTAGTTTGACTCTATAAACTGCTGAAAATACAGAAAATCCTCCCGTTTTAATTATTTCTTTCCTTGACCTCAAAAAGTCATGTATTTCTTCTCTGGTATGTAGGCTAACATCATATGCGGATTACCAACAGCGTGTGAAACTCCGCATCTAAAGCCAAGGTAGATGAATGTGTGTTTACAAATGTGCAGACATGTTCACACACACACACACACACACACACACACACACACACACACACAGAGCAGCCCTGTGCTCTCTGTGTCTGCCCGTCTAAGCTTCTTCCCCTCCCCCCCTCTCAACATCTCTCTCCCCTTTTTTGTCCCCCTCGCCCTCTCCTTTTCCCTCCCGCTCGCTCTCTCTGCCTGCTAGCACTATTTCAAGCCTCTGCCTAGGAGAGCGAGAGAGAGAGAGAGAGAGAGAGCGAGAGAGAGAGAGGCAGAGACACACAGATGCGCAGTTAGAGAGAGAGAGAGAGAGAGAGAGAGG
>NTHP01000275.1:657630-672866 GCA_003416845.1 Oplegnathus fasciatus
TTTGTAGCAGACTGTCTGGTTGGAGTTGATGTTCTACATCACTGCCTCAGGTATCTCTCTGTCTCTCTCTCTGTCTCTCTCTCTGTCCGTCTGTCTGTAGCTCTCTCTGTCGGGTGTGCCTCCTCTATCTATTGCTTAAGTTAAAATACAAAATGAGTCTGCAGACAACAATTTTCATAATCGATCAATGGTTTAAGTCATTTATCAAGGAAAGAAATGACACAGATTTGCTTACAGCTTATCAAACATGAGGAATTTCATCTTTTCTCTTTTTGATATCATTGTCAATCCCTTTAGTTTCGCACAGTTGGTCGGACAAAACAAGCCATTTGAAGACATCATCTTGAGCTTGTGATGGGCATTTTTCAATTATTTTCTGACACTCTATAGACCAAGCGATTAAAGGATTCATCAGATAATTAACAGAGTACTCAGCAATCAAAATAAACATCAGTTGCAGTCCTACTTACGATCTCTCTCTAATGTTCATTCTTTCAGATAACAGACACACACATTTCACATTTTATCTGCAGCGTCTCTCTCTCTCTTCGCCCCTCTTTATCTCGTTTGTATCCATGGTCGCTGTCTCTCAACTTTACTCACGGTGCGAAATTGCCAAAAGTGAAAGTGGTAGTGTGAGTTCAACAAGGGTGAAATGAGCGATGTAGTTGAAGGACTGCTGAGCTCACTGCTTCAGACATTATTCTCCAGTCTGATAGAGTCTCAATAGATTGACTCAGGAGGCAGCTGTCTCACCCGGTCCCTCCTTTGCTCCACTGGGTCCATCGTGTGCTACAAAATTTATGATGATTCATATGATGCGATAGTAGCATTTATGTAGCACAGAGAAACATATTGAAAGACAATATGATGTATGATCTGAAACCTGGCTGGTAGAAGAATTGTTGTTTTCATGCATATGAGGCAAGAGAAAATCAACTGACAGAAAAATAATCAGCAACAACTTTGATAATCGATGAATTGTTAGAGTCATTTAATGAAAAATGCCAAAAAATCACTGGTTCCAACTTCTCAAATGTGAATATTTGGAGGTTATCTTAGTCTTCTATGATAGTAAATTAAATAACTTCGGATTTCAATCGTTGGTTGGACAAAACAAGCTATTTGAACTCATCGTCTTGCGCTCTGGAAACTGCAGTCAGCATTTTAGAGACCAAACGACTAATTGATTATGAAAATAATCGTTAGTTGCAGCCCTGGTTTAATTAATCACAGTTAAAGCCCTGAGAAGTGCAGCATATGTCAACGTTCATCCATGTCTAATGACAGGAGAGCATAGTCACAATGTGTGTGTTACAATGCCAATATTGTAGGGTTTCACCTGGTTATTTATTAACACACATTTCTGTGTTATTTTGCTGTACATTTTCTACCCGAATAATAAAAATAAGAACTTGTACTGTGCACACTGGGCCCTGAGCCAATCATACTGTAAACGATAAAATAAAACCTAATCAGATCAAAGTTTACAAGGTGAAACGAAAGTGGCTGTTAAATTTAACCTGATTCTCTCCCAATATATACAGTGCACAACTTATAATCACTGTCAATAAAAATAGTATTTAACGTCCCCACCACCATTCACGCTTCTCTTTCAACGCCAAATATAGAATTCTAGGGAATCCATTGCTATAGGTATCCTCTTCAATTAAACAGTATCACTTACAGCATACAGTATTTTCTCAAAGGCATCAGAGATACTGCACTCAAGGCTAACTGAGGCATTTATCATTGAAATCCATCTCAAGAGCCGAGGAACCTTGAGCTGGAAGTGGTGAGTGCCCGTTCACAAGCACTCAGCACCCATGTGTTTGTTTTCGCCACTATCACTTCAAAGTCTCATTCAATTCTGACTCCCAAATGGCTCTTGGTTCTTTGATCTCACCGCCGAGAGATGAGCAGATACTCAAAGCTGAGCAATTATGTTTGCAATTTCAAGGCGATACTCCGAAGCAAAAGAGTCTCAAATATTTTTTCAGCATAGGCGGAAATTACTGCTCTGGTGTGATATATCTCACCAATTAATAGACGCTGCTGGGTGAAACTGAGATAATGAATGATAGAATATACAGTAAATGTAGTAAAAACTGTAAACCCACAAATACTTAACGACACTCCTAAAGGTAAAAGTCCAAGAAGATGATATCGATACTGCTGCAATCCATTGGCTATGTATTGCTCAGCTCAAAATAATATTCTCAACAACAAAAATATGATACTCGATCAAATCTCTGGTGACTTCTCCATCACAGTCTAGACGAATATAGTCGACCGGTGTATCATATTTCAGCGGAGGACCTCACATGTGCTGTCAGACAGGAATGCAGCTTCAATCGGACGTTTTAGACCAGAAATCTTTGTCCAAATCCAAAATCCAACTATTAGAGTTTTTTGTGAGTGCAAACCAGGCTAAAACTTAATATTTAGAGCTCAAACAATACAATGATTAATCAGTTAATCAATCTAATGAAAACATTTTCAACAATAATAAGTGCCACACATTCTCTGGTTCAAGCTTCTCAAAATGTTTTCTCTGTTCCATATCATTATAAACTAAATATCTTTGGATTTTAGACTGTTGGTCGGACAAAAACAGCAATTTGAATTTCACCTTGAGCTCATAGAAATTATAAGAGGCATTTTTTGCTATTTTCTGACATTTTATAGATAAAACGAAATCAATTAATGGAGAAAATAATCAACAGATTAATCAACAATTAAAATAACTGTTAATTGTAGCCCTACTAACATTGATAAAGACTGTTTGCTGATGTTTGAACCAAAATGTTAAACCTTTCCAAACCTTGTACTAAAACAATGAGAAATTGGACGTGACAAGTCTAGCCCACTCCCAATCTGAACGCGTTAGGTCTTTACAGGTTTGGCTGTAAATGTCAAGCTCCAACTGGGAGTTTAAGTTGAAAGGTCAGAATTAAATCCTCGCCAGCCTGAGATTTTTAATCTTATCATGCTTGGTGAGAAGGAAATGTGTTATTCGGGCATGGAATAGAAGTAAAAAGGGTCAAAGTTCACCGTGACTACGGCTGCTGTGCGCAGACAGCGGCAGATGTTGGCAGCCGTGACCCTCAGTCATCAACAGATTGGTCTCTAACAAAAAAATAGGCAGTTTCACAGAGTGTAATACTAAAATGCTCTAATATTAGAAAAATGTTGATGATTGTTGCATTACAAGCATGAAAAATATTTGAAAGAGTGGATTAAAAAAGGAAAATAAAAGATAAAAAGTTATATGCAGAGGTTAATTATTTTAGTGCCTTTTCAAGGGATTTCCATAAAAAAATAAAATACAACAGAGCAAAACAAAGAGAACAAATATGCAACTATATTTAACCAGGAAAGCATCTCAATGAGATTGAAAATAGAGATATGAAGAAATCTTATTTCACTACTGCCGTCCACTAAAACACCACCAGTGCTGCAGGAATGCCGGGCTTGTCTCCATTGCACCGCTGCTCTCGTGTCTGTTATCTCTCTACCTCGCTTAACCATCCATTTTAACCATCAATGACCTCAAAGCGCTGAGGTTTGGGCTGCAGAAATGAGTGGTCTTTCCCAAGTGTACAGTTAGTCGCTGTGCTGCTGGTAACACATCACCCCTCCAACCCACCACCACCCCTCCTCCTCCGCCTCCTCCTCCTCGTCCTCCTCCTCCTTTGTGGTGCATCACCCCACTCACTCGCTTTCAGTCTCTCCTTCTCTCTCCTTCACTCCCTGGCTTCATATTGATCTGAATTCATTTGTTTCCTATTGATCTGCCACTCCACCCTCTGCCGCATTGAACAAACACAAGGACACACACGATGTGCACACAAGCCCGATACACGCACCCGAACAGATGCAGCACGTGCACGTCTCGCACAAGCCTCACACACATATACACAAAGAAAACAAAGCTAAAAAAACGCTCATTTACGAACCTGTTATACGTAAACTGGTTTCAAGGTTAATATGCACACACACACACACACACACACGCACGCACACACACACACACACACACACACACTCTACCTCGCTGGTCAACAGCTCTCCCTACTGGCAGAGTCTGGAACTGCATGTTAACTCACAACAGGTTTATTGCATAACAAGGGCAAGATGCTTCACACACACACACACACACACACACACACACACACACACACACACACACACACATACTGCAGACAGACACACCTGCAATCACACACTCTTCATCTGAGAGATCTCAGAGGCTGAATACATGAAGGTTTGGAGAGGTCTCAGCTCAAGCATCAGACAAGCTAATGACATACAAAGGAACCTGGATTCCATATTGATCCAACACCTCAGGAGTGAGATGAAAACACAAGCAGTCTAGGGCTGGCACCGGCAAGCGACACAATTACAGCTGCAGTTCATTTCTCAGGTTTGCTCAATTGTACTCGGAGTCATTAGTACAACAAATGAGAGGAATTCAGTTCGGTGGCAATTGTTCAGGGAGTTATGTGAGCCAAGGTGTTATTGGTGGCAGTAATTGTGTATCTCTTGAAAACCTTTCAGCGTCTTCAGAATGAAATTATCAAATTAAGTCAGTCAAGCTGAAGGCTAAACTACGTTCATTGATGCGCTTTCCAAAAACTGCATCATAAGGAATACAGAAGAATGTAAGAATGAGATATACTGTATGAAAAGCCTAGAGCAAAAACCTAAAAAAATGTAATATGTCAATTTTTTCTTACCGTTAACAAATCCCCATATGAAACCAAAAATCAACAATGTGTTAGCAGGCGCTGAGACCAAAAATAGACCTGCCTTAAAGCAGCGCAATGGGCTGCGTTGGTCGGGATGTGTTGCTTCAGGTACCAGTGAGCTATGAAATACAATCCTGGTTTGAGTAACAGATCCGTGACTTTGAAGGCTCATCAGATGCCAAAACACTGCACACCAGTTTATAATACTATGAGACAAAAATGATCACCGCTGCAGTTATTTTATCTTTCGTTGCAACAATCACAAGGTAAACAGTAGAAATATGGCGTTCACATTATGAAGTAATCTACGAGGAATGTGCGCTCGCATGTATGTGATTGGCCACTGTGGCATTTTACGGGATGACATTGCGTTGCAGTACGTCAAAAGTTTGGCCTGGTTCACTTTGGCCTTATTCTCTCTCCCAATACTTTCCGACTTCCCTATCCTGTCTGTGGCTTATGACCCGATGCATATTGGCTTCTTCTAAAGACGTAAATCTTTAAACATGGGTCACAAACAAAAAGCCTAAATAATTTCCTAAAACAGCGAGGTACTGTAGTTTTTAGCAAATGATACTCACAGAGGAGTAAATAGTGCGTCTTTTCAGCTGCAGAATGTGCTAGTGAGTAATTACGCCACCATAATGGTGTATGTGGGAATCACTCAAACTAAACTACAGTGGCCATGTTCACGATAATGAAGGAACATGTCACCCAGTGCTCATTCATGTGTTTTTAATAGTTTTTGGACAACAATGGAGCTCTGCGACACAGAAGAATAAAATATATCAGGCTTTAGCTACAACGGAAACACTTTATCCTTTAAGGCTCAATGTTTAATACAGTTATCCGAGTGGATAACTCCGTCTTCAGTAAGCTGCGACAGGTTGACCAACCTTTCCTGCGGCCCCAACAGCCACTCCAAATTTTTGGTCGGTGGCATCAAGTTGCCATGACACCAGACTGTTTTTCCTGCCCTCTGACCTCCTTTCAGGACATGCTGTGCTCAGTCAGACTGCATCTCCAGCAGCGGCTTGAGTTCAAAGGGCCGGGGGGGGAAAGAGGCAAGGGGGAGAGGCTGTGTTTCCTCTCGGTAATATTAGATAAGATGCACCACAGGCGATACTCGCTCTCCCTAAGTGCATGCAGGCAGGAACACACATAAAGACCCGCATATACGTACTCATGTGGGAATTAATGAGCGCGCACCAACACAAAAGCTGCACATCTCCGTCTCTGTTGTCTTTCATTGTGTTGCAGTGTCATAATTATTGCATTTGTTTGTCTCACTGCTGTTTAATTTATGATGTCGGATTGTATTTTCCAGCATTATTAATGTATTATTCATCACCATTGACTTTAACCGTCTCCGCTGTACATGTATTTTCGTACCACCCTCTCATCACAGTATTCATTCTCGCCATTATCCCCCACTTTGTTAATCCATTTCATACTCTGCACACGATGTTTGATGCTTCCTCCGCCATAAATGCTCGCGTTTCTATTCAGTTCTTTGTGCTGCCGAGTGCTTCATCTCTAATCAGGGATAGGCCCATTATGATTTAATTATCTCGTAGTATTCTTTCATGATTGAGTCCAGGAAGGTTTTAGCTGAAAACTGCACTACTAGACTATGTGGCCTGGATAAAAGCCCAGATAAGGTTGTGTCTGGGTGGCTAACTTTATTTATTTACTTATCCCCACTTCATGGCTCAATGTGTTTATTGATGTTCCCCTTCCTATCCTGTGGTATGCTGATAATCTGCATGATGCTCTGCTGATTTCAGGAATGCCGTGGTCAACCACAGAAGCTCCCCAGCGAGAAGAGAGCCATGGGAAAAACCTCAAACTAGATCCCAGTTGTGAGGTAAATGCTTTGGCAACATCTGTTTCTTCCCGTTTACACCAACAAAGGCTCTTTGAATCTGAGTGAAATGAAAGAGAGAGCAAACAGCTTGAGAGATCAGAGCTAGTGATGGAGAACGTCAGCTCCAAGCACACAGAGAGACGCTAACACTTCCATGTCTCCCAGCTTCGTTTTCTTCTCTGACAGTCTCTTTCTGTCTCCTCTTTTATTTTTGCTCATCATAAAACACATTTGTTCTTATTGACTGCGTGTTGAAGCAAAATTGTTGTATCTCCGCTACTATAACTAGACTAGACTAACATAGACTTTTTCCCCAGCTGTTAGCTATCACACAATCAAACCTGTTGAAAGAAGACTAAATCAGAGAGCCATCATGCATGTTATTCAACATGATTGCATATGCGACCTCACATAACTGCTTGCATGATTATGCTTTCTCTGTTTTTCTTTTTCTTTGACAAACACACACTCTACCAAGAAAAATATTATTAGCCAACAAAAGATACCTCACATCATTTGTCACCCACAGGGTCAAATCAGCAGCAAGAAAACCGGTTCAAAATGGTATATATTATTTAAAATAATTACATATTGTATGTACATAAAAGCCCTCATTATGGAATAAGAACATTAAATTGTTTCGACGTGCTGTGTGCATCGTGCACATTTGTGAACAATATGCGCACACTTTCTCCTCTCCTACTCATAGACATATACATACAGGACATGCGCACACATACACACACACATACTGGCCGACACTACCCAATAGCCATTGACAACAGTGCCCTAGCAACCATTGGGCATCATGCCAAGCCACTGAGGTTGCCTGGTAGTGTGTTCCCATGGTAACGTTTTCCTTGCCTTTGTAAATAAGGTACGAGGAGAGTGAAAAAGGGGGGTTTGGGAGAAATTGCACCACGGAATCTCATTCTATCTTGAGAGAGCTAATAATTTATGGTTTGTGAGTAGCAGATACTTATCCTGGCCCTGCACCAAGCTGCCATCCAACTGAAGTGGTGCATTAGCATCGATGGGGATCTCAGGTCCGAGTCCTCGCTACACAGGGTCAGATCCTGTTTTGAGGGGGACAGGGGAGAAGCATGTTATCTTACTCCTCTTCCCCCAGTCTCTAAATTAGTTATTTCTTGTAAATAGAATTGTGAAAGTAACAATCATACACAGGTTAAATGTGAATTTTGGATGCGTTTTATGAGAATATTTCAATTATTAATTAATTTGTGTATTTATCTATTTGTTTGTCTATCCATATGTTTGTTTTTTCACATCACATACTCACTCAACCTCGTTTAAGTTTGTTTTACCTTGATTTTCATTAATTCTAGAATTCTATTAGTTAAGAAACAAAATAACAGTGTGTGTCCGTCTGTAAAATGAAATGGACCATCAGCGGTCCTTGGCCCTGAGTTTGAGAACCGCTGTCTGAGGTCTGCATTCCTGTTGAGCTGGCACTTGCCAGACGATTCATGGCTGCGGGTAACAGTTTATTTGCTGTCACTGGGCAGATTTCGCTCCTCCGTGCCCCTACCTTGTTTGGGTGGTGCCATAGTCTCTGTGCGTCTCTTCTCAAAGACGATGAGTGGTGGAGGGTCACCGGAAATCTTTGTTTTATCTTTGACAGCAACGCTCTTTGTGTATTTTTGTAAAGAAAGGGTTTTCTTTAATTGACAGAAATGTCTTGTTGCGAGGCAGATGCGTGCTTGGGTTCAGTAATCTTCTTTCATTAATTATCTCTCCAGTTAGTCACGTTCCTCATGTGAAGGTCTTTGCCATTTGATGGCTTTCCTCTCTGACTGTCCACTGTTGTTGACAAAGTTCAAGTATTTAATGTACATTTTTGAAGATTTAAGAACAGAATGTTTATTGTTTTAACGTCACCAATTCTCAAATTCTTGAGATTGATTTTGTCAAAAATCCAAGTCCTAAAAGGCATGAAAAATGGCCATAAATTTTACATTTTAGTTTCAGTGAAAACAAGCAACAAAATTTCAGATTTCAAATTTTTACTCTAATTTCACAACTAGTTATTTTCCAGGCTGATAATCTGTAGTATTTCTGTAGAAATGCTAAACCGTAAATTTGTAAATCGACACAAATTTCTTTTCATTTTGAAATAACTATATTCTGTCTTGAATATGTTTATTGTTTATTATAAATGATGTGCCTTAACTGTCAGTTCAATAGACAAATCAAAATCTTATCAGGGAAGCAAAGAACCTGAACATTTGTAGAGATTTTGTAGTCGTCTTAATGGATAAGCCTCGGCTGCCAGTTTTCATACAAAACCTAAAACTTGTGCGGTGGATATTCCCTCAAAATAAGACTTTAATTATTTTAGCACTAATGACTGACAAACAATATGTTATCGCTCAGTATTGTCTCAGCTGTTGTTAGGCAAGATTAACACATGATGATCATGTGCCTGATAATCCATACACCCAGAGTCATTATGAGATATGATAACAACAATTTAGATTAAACTAACAAACTGAATTAGCACTAAATTTAATTTGAGAGGTTTACATAAACACTGTTGCAACCATGATGTAAAAACTGGCTGTAATTTGCTTTTTTGGGACATTGGCCACTTGTAGTTAACAAACAACAGGGCATTTTTGGCTGACTAAAATACATATAAAACACATATATTTAGTTCTGCTTAGCATCAAATGTTTTTTCAGTATTCTTTTGCAACACTAACCCTTCATCTCGTGGCCATTTTGGTGTTTGCCAGTCAGTGCAGCAATGGCCTTATTTTGTTGCTCTTGCGCCAAATTTTTATGTCATCAAAAACTTTGGACGCTAATACATTGTTGTCATAAGTGATTACAGCTAATACTGAGTTGTCACTGTATAAATATCTTTATTGGGATTATTGTAATGCACTGGTAGCACAACCTGTTTCCTACACCGTCCAGGTTCATTAATATTTCGGTGATTTTTGGCGTACCAAGATATATACTTTGGCTCAACATGATTAATTTGTTTTCGCTCTCTCAAGGGGCCGAGCTGTAATCCCCACAAAGCTTCACCTGACCCGACACCAGCCGGGGTTCAGGCTTATACACCACCCTGGCCTCCAGTGCAGGGGCTTCCCACCAGACTCACATTGGCACACAAACACACCCAGGCAGATTGGCAAAGAGCTGGCATTGGCACAACCATGCCGCATTCATGCGTGATCCGACTGCGAATGAGACGGTGAGAGAGGTTTAAAAAGGGGAGGAGCAGCATCAAGGGGATCAAGGGGGGAGACTTAGTTGGTATGAACAGAGAGATTGTCTGAGAAAAGAAAAAAAAAAGTTGTAAAAGATTTTGAGGCCTGAAATATTCAGTGATGAAGGACAAATAAGAGGCACGTAGAGAGGCGGGAGGACGGCCAAAGAAAGAAAATGAAGGGTAGGCGGAGGGTGGGCTTTTAGCATGGCAGAGGGCAGTGGAAAGAGGCGAGGTGAATGGGTTTGCATTTGGAAGCTGGCCAATAAAAAAAAACAATCTATGTCTTTTTAAGCATATGGTGCTGCCGTACCTTTTGAAGTTAACACTTAGTTGGCTCATTTTTCATTTGTTAACGGTTAAATGTTGAATCTTTAGCACAATTACAAGTTGAGACTGATTGCAAATGACTTTTATCACCGTAATGTAATTAAACAAGACCCAACACAGCCATTCATCACCACCTGTGTTCTGCAATACATATTGATATGCAGTTATGGCCCTGGCAGGCAATAGAGTGAGTTACCTTTTGAGGAATCAGAGATATACCACTTCTGTGTTTGAATCCAGCTTCGTCGGTGAGGCCCCAATCGTCCAAGACTTCAAGGTTGTATTTTTGGTGCATTGACCAAACTGAATAGGAGGCCTAGCAACTCAGCTGTGCAGCAGCTATCAAGTAATCAATGAGTCCTTGAGGCACACAGGAGGAGTGTCAAAACACAGCCATTGACTGCTAACAACAGCCAATTTGCTGCTTTTGCAGGAGATCACCTCAGCTAGATGTCGAATGTGTGGGTGCGCCCCATTATTTACGGAGTATGAGAGAGATTGACTGGATAGTGCTGTTACTCTAAATTGTCATCCAATTACTCACCCATTAGATCCTATTTGCTACACTGAAACTGCTCTACAATGCTCCAATTTCTGCATTACCCTGAATGTACCTTATTAAACTGCAAATCAGCTTATAATGTTTAAATGTGTCGAGATGTCTGACACCATTCCTGAGATTCTGATGAAGGAAAAAGGAAAAACTGGACACAATCTAGATAAAATACTACATTTATCTGTATTTGAATCACTCACATTTATTCATTCACACACTCACTCATATGTGGCCTATCTATGGCTGAAAGGAGGCATGGTCATTTCTACAGGCGACACTCATTTACTGGCCTCTCTGCAGCACTGCTGAACTCTGTAGGGTGCTTCACATCTGTGACACTGTTTGCCCTTGTTAATATTAAGACCTGAGGGCAGTGATGTGTTGCTCACTACTGCCGCTACTCTTCTAGGTAGCACTTGATAATAATCCACCTCCAGAAGGTCAGTTTTGGCTTTATAAATACACATAGCTTTTCAAAGAATATTTTTACCTTTGTGTGATAGTCACAGCGGAGAGGACATGTAAAAACTGTTTAGGGTTAAGGTCTCGTAATGCTTCAAAGAAACCAGGGGCCTGTTTCACAAAAGCAATTTGCAAGTACGTAAATCGCAAACTGGCAGCGGCTTGGGCCACGTCAAGTCGTACGACAGGCAAAAGTGTTTATACCTGTTCCAAACGATCACACTCGACAGTGGGGCGAAAAGTCTGCTGTCTCAGAGAGGGTTGGGATGGGGTGCGATAATTGTACAGATGCTCACTCAAAAGTGAATAAAAAAAAGCTTGAGAGAGAAGTTCAAATCCTGCCTACTTTTGCAACTCTGAACACCTGGCCACATTATCGTGATTGTCAGATTTTCTGTTTCGGAAAATTACAAACATTTTGGATGCACCCTCCCTCCCGATGCCGTCTTTGGAAATGGTGTTTCAGATAATCCGACAATCACTTCATTTGAAGTTTTTTTTATAACACCTTTCAACTGCAATTCAAAGTGCTTTACGTAAGACATAAAAAGGCATAAAGACGAGATATAAAAGAAGCAAAAGCATGTTAGAGTTGGTATTTAATTATTAACATTTAACATGAAATTTTTTATCAGATACTTAAGCACCATCAAAACGGATGGACTATGTTCAAAATCAACGACAATTTTGATAATCAATCAATCGTTTCAAGTAAAAATACCAAACATTTGCTGTTCCGATTCGTCAGTGTGATGGTTTGCTATTTTTCTTCACCTTATATGATAGCAAACTTATTAACTTTGGGTTTTGGAGTGTTGGTCGGACAAAACAGCAGATTTATCGATAATGAGAAAGACACGTTAGTTACAGCCTCAATGTACCATTAAATCTTAAGAATATTTGTAGTATAACATCTTGAGTTAATATTCTACTACAGACAAGTAAAGAGAAATATTGTTCCTTCAACCAGCTGGAGATGTGATATCTAATATCAGACACCATGACAGTACTGGAATCTAACTTCTGGTTCAGTGAAATGAAAACAGAAGAGGAGGATTCGATTTTCACTTCAGAATGACAATGAAGTGTGCTCAGTAGTGCTGAATCGAGTCTTTGAGAATAAGGAAGATTCCTCCAGCTCCACTTGCAGAAGTAGGTCAGGCAGACGCCTACAGTAAGCAACTGCAGGTTAAGTGCTTGTCTTTGTATTCAGAGACAGTGAAGATCTGCCTTGGCCTCTGGTGGGGGGTGGGGAGGGGTGGTCTATGTACTGTGTCTACCCACAAGAGGGAGACAAGTCCACAAAAATGCATAGAGTGCAGTTAGTTAGCCAGTCTCAGCTATTATTCCTCTCAATTCCAACAGTATCACAATATTAAACTTTAATCTTGAAGCCACAGACCAAGTTTTTTTTCTTATCTTTTTATGTTTTATTTGATTTCTTTAGGAACTAGACAAATCCCACTCTCTAATTCATGTGATAAAGATTTTTAAAAAATTAAGTTCTTGGAAAAGATACACAAAAACACAATGATTGTGTTAATCTGAAACATAGCTTTATCATAAATATACGAGATTATGAATGAAACGAGACAGGAGGTAGGGACGGATGACAGAAACAGACAGACAGATAAAGACAGACAGAAATAAAAGACGAGAAGAGTCTGCACGGAAGAAGACGAGAATCCGGTGCTGACCCTGCTCCGGTGCTCTGCAGTGTGAGGTAGTTGGTTGTATGGTTTCGCATAATAAACAGCCTGGAGATAACTGTACAACCTTCTAGCTTTCCCTGCGGTGTCACCCAGACTTCACACGGACGCCATCACCCTTTACGACTCCTGAAGAGGTAAGTACGAAGACTGACCTGGAAAAGGACAGGAACTTGTAAAATTGACTGACTTTTAATTTTATTTCTTATTGTTAACTATTTTATCAGTACAATTCATTTTAAACATGACACAGTAATAAAGGGATGTAGGACTGTAGTTAAATTGAAGAAGTCAAGGGTCTTGATTTTATTTAGGTGTAATAGAGTATATTCTCTTTTCTTATGTGTCTCATATGTCTGAAACCTATTTCTTTTACCTCTTTTACTTTTTCAAAGTCTGTTTTTATTAAAAGTCTGGTGGATGTCTTTTGCAGCGATGGGAAAAAAAGAGTCACTACCTTAGAGATCACATCCATCATCAAATCTAAAATAATTCAACATTTCTCCTTCAACAAATTCAATTTCAAGCTCGTAATTATAGTGACACAAAAAAACAAGCTACAAAACCGTTTCTGCACTGCACTTTAAATCTAATACATCTGAAATACTAATCAGGTTTTGCTGTCGAGGTCCAGCTAATCCAGACATTAATATACCCACCTTGCTCTGCAGTGCTCTTTGATTTGTTATTTGGTGCAGTCCAATGGGGTATAGAGCCAACCATCAATAGCTGTTTGTTACGGTGCTTTCTTAGCATGCCGTGCACAAAAACACAGAGCAGCTCTTCAGACGACATTATGCTGGAATGTGATCGGGAACATTAAAACTAGGAAATCAGGGGAAAAATAATATTTTAAATACTTTAACTGTGGGTCAGGGGCGTTTTTGCTGTCTGTGAAGTAAAACTGTTAATTTGTTCTGTTCATCAGGCATCAGGCTCGGATCCACCCACCATGATTTTAACAGTTTGAAAATAAATACAGCTTTGGGTTTTTATTGAACGTTAAAGCTTTAATTACATAGTACACAAATATGACGCATTTTATGGCAAGACGTTTGTAGTTTTTGTTTAATTTTGCGTGTGTGCATTCATTCAGTTGACATAAAAACCTCCGAAGTTGCACGCTTGCTGCTCTCTGTGCTTGTGGTAGATAATGACAGCGTGCCCAGACGTTAGTATCAGTGTGTCCTGAAGCACGGGGCTGTATGTGAACTTGCTTACTGCCTCCGCCTCCTTTTCCTCCTTCTCCTCCCTGCGCCCCAAACCCCCCTCTCCCCCAGTGTGTCTGGCTAGTGGCTCAGACACTCAGTATCCGCATTGCGTTGCAGTGCTCCAGCGAGGAGGGGAAAAAAGAGCATATATCAGCAATCTCTGCCGAGCACTGCTCTTTTCTGTACGCACACAAAGAAACGACTCCCTGGCTTGTTCCAACTCAAGAGGAAATACAAGCGCCACAATAGAGCCGCCTGCCACCCGCTATTTTATAAAACATGGCCAGTTCCTGCATTTGTTTTAAATTTAATGCTGACATTTCATACATAATGTCGTTTTTTCCCCCCTATTAACAGCTCTATTTTATCATTAATTTGATAATTATCTCGATAATTATTGTATTAAATTCCGTTTTATTACTTCACTGCTGCATGAATTTAAAAATGTGTCTTTTTTTAAATTGAAATTTGTCACAACACATTTTTAAATTCTCACGCACATCGTTTTGGGAGTTTTTCTGTGACAGATGCGAAAGTTCAGCTATGTGATTTCACAATTTCTGATGGCTCACTCATCGCTCCCCGTATGATCATGGATATCTGGGAGTTTGTGCAACAAAGGCGGATAGATTGATATGTGATGATAGCAGACTGTTGTGTTAATGAAATATGGAAGAAGAGCAGCGGTGTTGTGGTCAGAACGGCTGGGAGGTTAATCACCTTTGAGCTTGCTGTGGCTTTGATCCTCATGCTGTGTAAAATCCACAGCCTCCGTCTGTGAGCTCCCTCCACCGCCTCCCCCACTGTTCCCTCCCTTCCTCACACACACACACATACACACACACACACACACTCCCTCTCACACAGATGCATGTGTGCACAGCGGTGCGCAAGGACATGCACACACACAACTCACACACGCACATGCGCCTCCCTCCGACTCCCTCTCCCCCAGATGCACGAACGTAGCGGCGCAAGTTCAAACACACACACAAACAAACACAGAGTAACAGACACCCGCTCAGAGACATGGCATCGTGTGAACGTAGACTGCAAGATGGGCAAGACGGGACGTCACGCCTGGAAAAAAATGTAAGGGGTTAGAGTGGGGGA
>NTHP01000275.1:672962-684407 GCA_003416845.1 Oplegnathus fasciatus
GAGAAGGGGAGGATGAAAATGAGGGGAAGGGCTGAGAAAGAGCAGGGGGAGGCGGGGACTGAGTGATAGAGAGTGTTCAGGCAAGAGAATAAGAAAGAGCGATAGCTGGAGATACTGCATGCTTGCATAAGTGTCTGCGTGTGTATGTGCGTGCATGTGTTTGTGTGTGATGTATGTAGGTGACACAGATTTATGAAAGGAGGGGGTCATAGATGGAGGCGCTGTTGGTGGTTGTTGGGGGTTGGGGGAAGTGGGGGTGTTGGTACAGCACCAGATAATGGAATCAATGCAATCTGTGTGTGTTTTACTGTGTGTGTGCATGTGTGTGTGTGTGTGTGTGTGTGTGTGTGTGTAGCGTACCTGCCTCATAGACATTGCCCGCTCGGACTCTAATCGCTTGGAGAATTAGTGATGTGACTTGGCAGAGGGAAACAGGCACAAAACAGAGCCAGGGACAGCGCCTGAGAGAGGGATAGAAGAAGAGGAGAGACAAAAAGAGGAGAGCGAGAGATGGAGGGGTAGCGAGAGGGGAATAGCTTTTCTGTCCGCCGCCGCGTTCAGAGCTCAGAGAAAAAGGAAGACTGTGAAGATGGGGCAGGATAGGTTTTATCAAGCGTTATTTTCTTTACCACTGGATTAATTGTTGCTTTTTTTTCCCTCTCTGTCTCTCAAGGGGAAATCGGATCAATAACTCATCGAAAGAGTGCGCTGTGTTATATGTGTGTACCTGTTTTATGCACTTGTTGTATTGCGTGTGCACACGGACATGAGTACAAATGTGTGTGTTCACGCAAGGAACACCAGGCAAAGGCAAATGGTGAGTTCAGAACGACTTAAACGGGCCGGCTAACAAATCGAGACAAGCGGCTGACCACGTCCGCCCGCCATCTTCCCTTCATTTGTGTCCACCTTTCTTGTTCGTTCTGTTTTTGACATGGGTGATTTTTTAAAATTTTTTATTTAACACTAGAAACGTTTCACTTCATCCTCCCTCTAGCTCCTGGTTTTCATCCTCCGGTCTTTGTCTCTCGTGCTTCTGAGAGCAGCAGAGGAGCTCATAAAACTGGGACAGAGGAAAATATCTCAAAGCACAGAGACAAAGAGGAAACAGACAGAGCCGGTCTAATTTCTCACACTGGCAGCAGAAGACTTCACGGTCTGTGTGCCTTTGTGGAGTCGCATGTTTGCCTGCATGAGTCTGCACCTGGCCACAGATTTTTTCTAAGTTAGAGACGTGTTCTTGGTTGTTGGCAGACGATGAAGCTGTCGTCAGATGGAGCTTTTTCAGCTGTGTAACCAGTTGTTCGGACCCCGGCTCACGTTCTTCATGTGGCATCTGCAGTGTCAGGCTTGTATGACATTTATTTTGTCTGGGGAAGAGTAAATCAGTGCTACTCCCTCAAGGCTGAGCATCTTTGTCATGGGGGAGCGATTGCATAATCCTGTGAGATCACAAGGCCTGTAGGAAATATAAGACGACAGTGTTGTCTGCGGCTCCAGGCACAGCTGTCTATGGATGTTTCATGCATGTGCACAAGCAGAGAGTCGAGTGTATGCGTGTCTATGAACTGTATGACTGCTCGGTTGGAGCTTATACAGGCCGTATGTTCACCCCGTATGCAAATCCTGATTTATACTTTAAATGTGAGGATTTTCCTCTGCGTATGTGTGTCTGTCTTCAGATGCTTTGTCTATCTGTCTGCCAGCAGGGGGCATTTTGTTTGAACGTCTTACTGCACAGACCTGCACTGAAAAACAGGCGCTGGCTATGTCAGGAGGAAAGACAGTGAAAGGGCCCTGACAACGAAACAAACGAACGGATAAATACGAGAATTGATATTTATATGTCGAACATTGTACTCTAATTAAATCTTTCTCTTTCTGCAGGAGGTGATCCAGTCCGTTTTGTGCAGACGTGTGAAGACGAAACATGTCGGACTGCATCGGCATCGATAAAAAAACAACGGTAACCATCCAACATGACGTATAAACTGTCTCTCAGTTTAGAGTCTATTTTTGTTAGAATATAGGATGCTATGTAACTCTCAGTGGTTAGATTTGTATTTATATGAAGGTTTAATTTCAAAAGTTAATCTCACTGAGCTTAAATAACGGCACACTCACTTAAATAACATACATACTTAACATACGTCACAGAAATATATTTTTTCATGTTAAAATTTCAAGACGTTTTGTTGGATTCTACCTGCGGACGAGGCTGATTGAACATCTGACCGTCTCAGACTGCCGTGTCTGTCGGTGTGCTTCATTGTCCCTGAGACCCTTAACCTGTGATGATATGAAAGGTCACAGGTGAGGTCCTTGGGAACAAAGTTGCATGCAGCTGCATCTGGAGGCTGCAACACTTCCTGTCATTAGACAGAGAGAAAACAACAAGTTAATCCTTTTTTTAAATCATGACATGATCACAAATGTATCACAGATCAGAGTAAACCTGCAGAGCATGAAGATGTTTTCGACTGCAATGAACTCAATGACTGGAGAGAATTCCCCAAACTTTCCAAGCGTCATGGAAAGCCAAGAAGAGACAACGTGCTTCTCTGGAGGGGGCAGTACCTTTCGGCCGGCTTTGTGCGCTGAACACTTTCATGGTTCAATAAAAAGACAGCCAAGGTTCGTGACCCCGATATATGATTCACACGGGATTATTAAATCTGTTCACAGACACTGAAAATTACAACAAGACATTTAATCAAGAGACAGGAAACACTTTGATAGTTACATTTATAAAAAGACAAGTCAAGTGTCTTCCCCTTGATTTTTATTCATTTTAAGAAAGCTCCTCACAGCAACTCAAAATATTTTTTATTGTTAGACTTTGAAGAAAATATGTCAATGAGAAATAAAATGTGCATTTTCATTTCAACGTCTTCTTATCGATGAATCTGCTGATCGTTTCATCATTTGGTCCATAAAATGTCAGAAAAATCCCCATCACAATTTCCTACAGCTGAACATGACATATTCATATATATGTAGTTCACTATAAGACAAAGAAAAGCAGCAAATCATCACAACTGAGAAGCTGGAACCAGAAAATATTGATTAATCAACTGGTTGTTGCAGCGCTACATTTTCATAATTTTTGTGGAGGAATAATTTGCACCTTGTTCTGTTTTTGATAAACTGAAAATATGACAATAAAATTAAAGAAACAGTGAAAATGTGTTGTGTTGTTTTTGTTAAATTCCATGTAAATAACTGAATACTGAAATAAATACTCAACGGGATCTTTTAAAACGTAATCAGCTGTTTTCTCGTGGCACGTAAGTAGCGTAGGATACATTTTGGCTCACCCAGTCAGGAATTTAATGTGACGTAAACATTTCAGATCAATGCAGTATTGATCATGTGATATCAGGCTCCTGCAGAGAACACAAATAAAAGTTCTTCACTGTCACATTTTTCTCAACAAAGCGCCGGAGCTTGGCAGTTTTCAGACTCGGGCCCTGACGCTCGGCCAGGGTGGCTCGGTGTTCCCTGGCTCTCGGCCCCTCCATGTGTTTGTGCATCCCAGGACAGTTGACATTGATTGTGCAGGAGACAGACTGAGACACATTAGTACCCAGCTCGCTCCTGCCGCTGAAAAACACATTAACTGGCTGCATTGGGAGCCCTGTCTGGTAACCATGGTAAAGCACACAGGGAGGGAGGAGGAGGAGGAGGGTTGAGACGGGGCAGCGGGTTCAGCGCGCAGTCTCTCAGGGGTTGTCTTTCTCAAACGCTCCTTTCCTTTCCTCCGGCCACGTCTGTCATTTTTCCCTCCCTCTTTTGAACTGACAGCTTCTCTCTCTCTCTCTTCCCTCCTCACACACACATAAACACAATTTGCATATTTCTTTTTCTTCTCTTGCATTCTTCTTCTTATTGATGCTGACCTCATCAATCTGCCCTTACCTCATACTCCACCCCCTTATCCAACTACCCAGTGCAACATAATCTGCCTCTCTCTAATTTGCTTTTTTTCTCCCCATGTCTTTTCTTTCATTGTCAGTATGGTTCCCCTCTGTGGAGAGGCAGAGGAAAGACAAGAGCGAGCTAAAACAATGTGAAAATGGAGATAAACTCATAATATTCATAGTAATAATACTATTAAGGACTTTTTGTATTTGTGTTTTCGTGCATACAGTAGATGTATACAGTGTATATACAGCAGTAGGCCTATTCTAGTTTTTTAAAGTTACTCATCTATTCTATGCATCTACTGTTACACTTTTCCCTGTGTGGGTTCAATAAAGTTTATCTTACACCCTCTTAGGGCCTGTGTTTTGTGAGTACTTTGATCATATCAAGGTAATTTTCAACTTAGTGCTACATTGGATGAGCAAGTTTTAATAAATGTATGGTTGGAAAATAACCACTGTACGTGTTTATACTCACATACTTAAGTACAATTTTAAGGTTTTGCATATAAAACATCCAATCAGCTCATACAAGTTTTAGACTTTTTAACTTAAGCTGTGTAACTTCTGCCGAACTGCAGCCACTGTGGCCTCTAGTGGCAATTACAGGATAATATTAAAACAAAGTGTAACAGCACAAGTAGAGAAGAATCATAAAGTCATTGAGCTCACTCAGTAATGTCAGTTACACAGTAATACATATAAAGTTCGGAATAAAGTTTAGTAACATTAGTCATATGAATTGCCAGTCATACTAGACCAAGCAAGGCTGTAGCAGCTGAGTGTACTGAATGGACCAAGGAGGCTTTTTATTACTTATTAATTAAACTTTCATTTGTAAGAGGAAGAATGTGTCATTTCTTCTTTCAAAAGTTACATCGTCTCGCTTTAAACCAAATTTATTAAAGCCTTTAAGTCATTTTCATCACCTTCTCTTATAGTCAGTTAGTATACTATATATAATATAGTTATAGTCTTGCAAATAAAAGGCCTCTTTGAACTGAAAGGTACGTCTCTGATATTGTTGTTTATTGTATATGCACATAGACATGCTCAGCCCTCATGGACTTCTAAGACACCAAAAATACCATCGCAGTGGTGAAAAAGTGCTGCAAAATGAAAAGATCTCATTCCTTGAACACAACTCAAATTTTTTATAATTCCAACTAGAAGAACTCATCAGAAATGAAGGAATGAAGGAAAAGTGTAGCCCTGAAATTAACATATAATGAGCAATAAAACATAAAATAAACTTCAGTTTTTCTTAAATAGCGCATCAAAAAAGTATTTTCTCTTCAGGAAAAACATTATTAAACCGGCCTGTTTCTAATGTTGGTGTACCCGAATGTAACTGATTAAATTCTTCTTCACATAAAGTTTTAAACTAAAGTTATTTTTTATGAGAAAATGTTTATAATTCAGGTTTGTTCTGAAAATCAACAGGCCATCTTTCCTTATACTATTATTAATATTATTAAGAATTCTTATTTTCAGATACTTGAGGAATTGAGTAATGAGTAATATCAGATAATTTAATACGTTTCTTTGAGTAGAATTTAGAGTGTATTATGTTTATCAGAGCGTTACACAGTTAAATCAGTGTATTTCTAGAGTTTTGTTACTTTCCTCATCACTGTAAACATTACACATTATATTTTGTCTGTCTGTGCATCATTCATGATATTATTAGTCCAATAATTATTTACACTTAACAAATGAGTCTGTGGGGGGCAGTGCTGAGCTGCTACACCACAGTCACAGTGCTTGGTTGAGGTGTACTAAAGTAAAACACTGCACATTGTTAAAATTTGAATGGAAATTAGAAAACAATTGATAATACATAGTGTAATTTGAATTGCTTCACATGATCCACTTTGTGATACAATTTACTCCACTACTGTACATTTTAGAGGCAAATATTGTTTTTATCTGACAGCTGTGGTTTGCTTTTAAAAATATGTTGTAAGAGTTTAAACAAGCCGGCATTATACGCAGCTGTTGCACCACCACATTGAAATATTTGTGTTTTTCCTGCTCAGATGCTGGTGATGAAGACTCATGTGCTACACTATGTAACAATAATTTCACACTGTGAAATCAATCAGTGCTCACAGTGAACAAAGAGGAGCCGAGTAGAGGTAGCTGAAATTAAATGTCGTTGCACAGCTGTGTAGCATTGTACATCTGTCTTTTGTAATCAGTCAACATGCTGTGATTCACAAAAAGGACTTAAAGGGAACAGTTGTACTTTACGTACTGGGTAGGTGGTCACAACGCTTCAGGTAAAATGCAACATATATCTGACTTTGATGAAGTTGAAGATGAATTTAAAACATTTTTTAACAGAAACCAACCCAAACCCTACATGGTGCAACAGTGTCTGAAACACGACTAACTAGTCTTGTAGTGTGACATCAGTACGATGTTTCAAAATACTTTTATATACAGCAAATACTGAAGAAAAGAAAAAACACAAAATCAGTCATTTGGATGTAAAATTATTGATTTTCCTCATCGCCTTTTTAGTTTCGATGTGCAAGCAATTATGTCTCATGATCAGAGAAATTGGTCACTTTAATTTTAGTTACATTTTACTGCAGATAGTTCTGAACTTGTAGAAATGCTCTTTTCATCCTCTGCAATGTGTCCGACGACAGCATGTGATGTTTGCATTGCATCAAGTTACTCGATGGGAGTGATGCTCTCATTCCTGTGGCTGAGATCATGCAGGCGTGGGCCTGTTTCAGATTTTGGATATAAGGATTGTAAGCACATTGATTCATGATTGACTATCTTTTAACATAAATATTACAGCGGTATTGTCTCCTTTTAATGTTTATAGGTAAGGTATAAGATACACTTTATTGATCGTACACAGGGGAATTGAGTGTCACAGTAGCAGAAATAAAAGAGCAGATGCAGAGTATAGACATTATGAGTATCTACTTCAAATGAAACAAAGAAAAAACAAAAAACAAAGGAACTAATTACTATATACACCAACATAAATAGTAACTGCAGGAATTTGCAATGAAAAAACCTAAATACACCTGAGGGAATGGAGTTGGGTGGTGTGTAAAGTATGTTGGGTTTGCAGACATCAGTGTGAAAGGATTAAAAAAGTGCCACAGTAAATATGGGTATAAATACTGTATGTGGGCTGCAGTATATGTGAGAAATCACAGTAACAGCCTGGAAGTCAGCGGGGATGCCGAGGAGGAACTGAAACTCCGCGCTGCAGTTTCCTTCAGAGCCTCGTAAACCTCACGGACACCCGGAAGTGGTCGCAAATTTAAACAGCCATCACAGCAACAATAAACGCGTAGTTTCACTTTACGGGCTGTTTGATGAACCAATAATTTATGGAAAATTAAGCTGAAATCGCACAGAGGATTCCTTTAAGGTGAGATATGAACTCTGCTGATTGCAGTATTTTATCTGCTTCACGCCGCTAGCGACTCTTTCCATCGCCATCGATTTTGAAGCTGACTATTACCTGGAAAACAATCTGGTCCACAGTCACAGCGATGATCTAAGGCCCTAAATATGACAAAATTTATTTCCCTTCAGTAACAGCTGAGCGTGCATGGCGTTTTTACGATTTTTTTAAATAAATTGCACGTGTTTCAGTGTGTAAATATGAAGCCCGAGAACACAAACTTATTAGCATTTGCATGCAGCGATATTAATAGTGCACATGTTATGGCTGGCCTCCTCAGCACTTGACTGTCGGAACACCTTCCCGCCGTTGGGAGATTGTAGTCCAGAAAATAGACATAGCCTTAAGCAACCCACGCTTTAAATAATAATGAAATATGTAAACATTTTTTAATTGCTTTCCAAATAATTAAAAAAAAAATGCACGTGTGTGCTGTGTTACTCTGTAGACTGGGCTGTTTATGTAGATTATATTTGTTCCCTCTGCTTATTTAGCAAAACAGTATTAATATTAGTTTTCAGCCAAAAATAGTGGTTTCCAGTATTAATAGTTTTTCTGAAATGGAGAACGTTTTTAAGTTGTTATGGGTGGATCAGTAAAGACTTTGACTGGTATAGTCCTTAGATATAGATGAATATGTAGACTTCAATACAACATAAAAATAAGCTTGTAATTGTTGCATTTAATTATAGATAATCATTGTGTCAATGCAAGAGAATAGGCTGATAAGCTCTCATTTAAATGTAACAAGTCAATCAGAGGGAATAAATGAATATATTCCTATGACTACCCATAATTACATTATACGCGTGTATTAAATAAGTGTGAGTGATTAGGCACATTAGATACTGACACAACTTGTAAAATGTGTACTTTAACATATTATTTTACCATATTAAGATGGGTGTGTAGCTTAACATTGTTAATATGGTCTAAATTACCTTTTAGTCAGGTGTCAAAGTTCAAGAATGGCAAATTGCATCATGTTTAAAATGTACACGACATAAATCAAAATGATTTCATTTTTGCTGATTAATAAAAAATTTTAAAAAATTAGGTCAGTTAAAATATTTTGTTTTTTCGCAAGACCCTTTAACATTGTAACAAGATATTTTTCATGTTTTTTTCTACGTATCACTGTATTTAGGTTTAACAAAAAATTTTCTTCTATTTTGTTATATGCAGGCTCTTTGTTATTTTCATTCAGTTAACTACAATGTAAGAACAAGAATATCAGCAAATTCTCACGTTTTAGAACCTGGAAAGTTCAAAATGACTTAAACCATTGATTATCAAAATAATTGTGGATTAATTTTATTTTGATCGATTAATCTACTAATCATTGCAGCTATAGTTAAAAAAAAGAACAATTTCTCGTTGTAACATTGCAGGATTTTATTTTTTATATGTTTTGTGATTTGTTCTGCTTTACAAGAAAAAGTCCTGCTCGATCACACTTACACCCAGTTACATAATCAATATTAAATAGTTTCATGCATGCATTAGCTGATTATTGATTAAATACCAATTGTGCTTTTCAATCTTCAATTTCCAGGTGCAAACCTAACAGAAGCAGTCCAAACTGACGGCAGCAGTATGGAAGAAGAAACAAGGGCGGCTGAGACAGAACAAGGAGATGCTGCGAGCAATGAAGGAGAGGCCAGTGTAGACATGCCCAACAACACCCCGACTAAAAGAGGGAGGGGCAGGCCACAAGGGTCAAAGAAGCTGAAGGTTTGTGTTACAGACGTTAACCTCATGGAGCTGGTTTCAGGCATTTCCAATGGAGGGTCCACACAGCCCCCAAGAGGAAGAGGGCGTCCAAAACTCTTGAAACACACAGAGCAGCAAGCATCAGGAGACGACCACGCTGATAATTCTGTGCAAACACATAGAGGTCAAGGGAGGCCGAAAGGGTCCAAGAAAGAGGCAAGTAATGAAGACAGTCCTACGACAGACCATTCTCCTAAGAAAAGAGGCAGGCCAAAAAAGTCTCTTAACAAAAGCAGCCTTGAGAAGGCAGACGCTGAAGGCTTACCGAATGGTGGCTCTGATGCGCCAAAACAGGGAAGGGGTCGTCCGAAAGGATCCACAAAGCGCAAGTTAGAAAGTTTAACAAGCGGGGAAGAGAATGAAGGCAGCTCTGTAACGCCAAGGAAAAGAGGTCGACCAAAAGGCTCCCTCAATAAGAAACCCAGGCTGGAGAGAGAGGTGAGCAGTGAGGAGGAGGCGGAAGCTGATGGAAGCCTGAACTCGCGGAAAAGGGGCAGAGGTCGGCTCAGGAAGGTGGAGGTGAATAACAGCGGGGAGTCGACGCAGGATACATCGAACAGCATCACAGAGACGCCTCGGAGAGGGAGGGGAAGGCCGAGAAAAATTATTGAACAGAAGAGCAGAGATAAACAAGAACTGGTCACAGATGGCTCCCAGCCAGTTAAGAGGGGAAGAGGTCGACCTAAAGGGTCTTTAAACAAGAAACCTGCTGCATATAAGGTGCACGGTAAGGTAGGCCGGCCTCGGAGAGTACATGCCCAGCCCACAAGAGGGAAGCGTGGTCGACCAAGAAAACAACCAGCCAAAAGGGGACGGCCAAGGAAGTACCCTCTACCGTCAGCAGAGGAGCTGAAAAAGCCAAAAGTATGGAAGCCGCTGGGAAGGCCGAGGAAATACCCACGTGTTGATCCTCCAGAGGGAGCTCCACCAGCCCCTCGCCGAAGCCGCGGTCGGCCTCGCAAGTCAGATTCCAAGAAAGGCGCTCACTTGCGCAAGAGCTTGCCCGCCACTCCATCCTCACCACGCAACCCCAATGATGGACCCCCGAGAAAAAGGGGCCGCCCCCCAAGTACTGCAAAAACGGCCCAGGACACCCCGCGGAAAAGGGGCCGCCCTAAAGGTTCCGTCAACAAAAATAAAGCCAGAAGTGAAACACAGCTCGACAGCGCACTCCCAAACCATTCAAAGAGCGATTTATCTGCTGTGGGGGTGGAAGGTGAAGGAGAGCCAGTAGAACAGGAGGAGGTGGAGCACGAAACAGAGACGATGCCCATTGAGGACGGAGACAATACTGAAGAAACGCTCCTTGATCAGGATGCAGGCTTTGAAGTTAGTAACCAGGCTTGATGAACGATCCTGGTCTGACCAAAAGTTGCTGTAGTAGTTGCTGTTTAAAACATTGAATACAATCTTGTCAATGAAAACACGTTTTTAACATTTTGTCAGTCGGGTCGGCTAGATATTCAGCAGCTCTTTTGTTTCTGACTAACTTGTTCATGTTGTTTTATTGTGCTTGATTTTTTTTTTTTTTTTTTTTTTTTTTTTTTTTTTTTTNTTTTTTAAATACTTTCATTTCTGTCATCTGAGTAAGCAGTAGTACTAATAATCTTTTGCTAGAACTGGCATGTAGAGTTTATTATTATAGACTGATTGGTCCAGTTTTCATTTAGCTTTCAGATGTCGTGTTTGTCAGTTTAACTGTAACTGTAAAACGTTTGCTGGGGAACGACTTGGATGGAAAAAAAAAATGTTGGAGAATTGAGAGAAAAAAAAATGAACAGTGAAACTATAGAGAGCCGAAGTCCTGACGTCACGTTGAAGCTAGCCTCCACAAGCTTCTGTAACTCATTCAGCATTTCTTTCTTTCTGAAAAAAATAAAATGTCTTCCTCTAGTTTGCTTTCCATTTTCTAGGTTAAAGTGGCATATGAATTCAGAGCAAACGGAGCTCAATCGCATTCTTTGAAAATGTAAACAACGTTTTTGCTAAACACGCACCTCCTGAATAATTTATAATGTAATTAAAAACATTAAAATAATTTCATGTTTTACAGGAAGAGGGAGGAGAGGGATTTTGATATAAAGATGATTAAAATAGATTTTTTTTTACTTATATTTGGCATATAACAAACCATTTCACTGTGTCTTTAAAGCGGCTATAATCATCATTTTTATAACAATGTATCAAATAAGAATGTGAAAACAATGTGTCAATGTGAAAGGGGTCGCTCGTAGAACCGATGAGCCTACAGAGCATTATGACGTGAATCTGCAGCTCCCCCTCGACTTTACGGAGCTTTATAAGGAGTGT
>NTHP01000275.1:695733-744994 GCA_003416845.1 Oplegnathus fasciatus
AATACAAATAGAAATATAATACTGTTGAGGCAGGTGTGCAGAAGTGATAAAATGGAGGTATAAACAGTAGTCATAAATATATATAAAATAAACAATATAGAGAGATGTAAAAATATATAAATGGGGATGTAAATAGGTAGTAACTAGCAAGTAATAGTGATAAGTTTTGCTTTTACACATGATTATACATGAAGGGAAAACATCCTACAACACAAACAATGCACTGATAAGCCACTGCAATAACACATAAGTTGGGGTTAGGAGATGCTGGGGCACAATTACAGTACAGTACCACACAAGATTTTATTTAGTTATCTACACTGATCGAGCCATCGTAGGGTCCACCTGAGTTCCAAAATCATCTCAGATACAGACTCAAAAACAGAAAAATGAAGAAAAGATAGCGTTCGTCATGTCAGCTCCTCGCTTGATACCAAATTAATATCAATCAAATTAACTTATATGCTATTCTTTCCATGCCAACAAAATTCAGAGTCATCTATTGGAAAACAACGAGGTGACACTGTGTTGTACAAACCAGACTCTGGAGGCCTTTCTGCATTTTAGCATCAAGTTTCAGTTGTGACGACTGTGGGCTCAGGCAGAATCAAATACACGATGAGGGGGAAATTAGAGCGAGTAAAAAAGCATCTATTAAGTTATTAATCCAGATCCTTTGAGTCATCAGGCACTTGACACAGAAACTGATGAAAGGCATGAAGGAGCTGAGCCGTCTAATGTTCCTGCTGAAAAGGGAGAGTGGGTGTACGGGCTGATGTGGGCAGTGATCACATCTTTTTGTCATTTTTTATCCAAATCAAGCTGATTATAAATCCACATCAAACAGACACGAGTACATCCATCTCATCTGCCTCTTGTCGGTGTCTGTAACTTATGATTTCTGTTATTTTCTGTGCTGCAGGCTGATCTACTGGCTCTGCCTCTCTCTGGGCAGCAGCATCAGGGGCCTCGGCTTCGGCTTCTCTTTCTTCCCCATACTGGTCATGCTGGGCGCCAACCTGTACTATGTCTGCTTGTCCGCCGGACAGGGCGGGGTTTTCGACGTCACACAGCCCACAACAGCTCCTCCTCCCCGGCAGCGCTGGTGGGGTTAAAGGGCGACGTCCAATAAAGGTGGTGAGGAGTTAAGAGACAAACAACTGTAAACACCTTTAACATCACAACACTCAGACAACTTTCTGCTCGTTGTTTTATTATCCTTTAAAGTTGTAATCCTTAAGATATCAGTCCTGGTCGATTTGGCGACACCTGTGGTTACCATGGGAACAGCAAATGCTAATTTAATACTTCAGCAAACACTCCTTGAGCAGCCATTTCGTCAGATAAAAGTGAAACATCTAATAGCTCACCGTGGCTGCTCCTTCTTGTTCTGTTGCTCCCTTGAAAAAATGAATGATCCGCTGTCAAAAAACACCAAAAAAGACCATTGTCTTGTTTTGTAGACACCGTTTTGATGACCATTTGTGGTCAATGCTAACTGCGGTGACAAATGCATTGCGTTTCCTGTGGCTGCATCACAATAAAAGCCACCGCATGATTCTCCAGGTGAACACTTTTAATGTGAAGCAGCAGCAGGAAATGTTGTTTGCATTAGCAGTAAGTTAACTGTTCACTGCCCTTACACTGTGTCAGAGCTCTATTAACAGTGAGGCTGTTATCAATGAGATAAAAACGCACTGGTTTACATGCATGCATCGTTTCCTTTGAATCCCTTGTGCTTATAAAGGCAATCTGAATCCAGCATGGGTATGGCGGACTCTGCCCCTACCAATAAAAACATAAATGGTATCAAAATGAAGTTTGATGTCATGAACATCTCAAGGATTACAACTTTTAGTATTTGATCATTTCTTTGTTCAAAAATGAATGAAGCAGGTTGTGGGTACATTTGTAGCTTGAATGTATAAAAAAAAAATGCAGAACTCCAACAACACTCACATGGTAGTTACAAGAAGAAGTTTACATACACCATCAAAGCTCTTATCTGCATGTAAATTAAAACTCCACAGAGATGTGGTTTGAAGAAGGGCTGTTTTTACAGTGTGTGTTTACCAATTTTACTGATCTTCCATCACAAATCTTTGAGGCCGAAGAGTTTCAGTATGAGGCATCCAGTGTTTGGATGTGATGCAGCAAAATGAAGACAGAAAAGTGAGACATGAAACCTAGAAACTGTCACTATAAGCACAGAATCAAGTGAGTTGTATATCAAAAGTAAATATTTAAAGGCACTACTAGACGTTTTATATGAGATTGAATTATTAACGTTAAGTTGTTTTATGAATTTCCCCATTTTTATTTTGTTTTCACACAACTGGTACTGATGGTACTCTTAAAAACTTTATATTTATATCTGAGACTGTTAAATACATCTTTGTTTTATTGATCAAAGGTTTTTCTTTGTTTATAGCAGCATTGGCTTTCGGCTACTTTTGGATAGTCTCTTTTCTTTCCTTTTTGAAGGATGTTCATTTTCAGTGTATGAGTGAAAGAGTATTTGAAGTAAATCTGATCAATATTTGGAACTTTGAATGAGTTCAATAAAACTTCATTAACAAATATACCAAACATTGTGCAGCAGCTGATGATTCAGATCCAAATGACTGAGAGGGGAACACGTTAGTGTTCATTGATTATCTGTCATGAAAAATCATAATTACAATTTCAAATGGTAAGTTGTCCTCTGTGATCCTGATTCATGAGGCAAGTTTCAACAAGACCAAAGAGTCAGTGCCCAAAAGCAAAACCTGAAAAATGCAGCCAGTCTTGAACAACAACAAATGTGGGCAAACTAATCAGCTGAAGAAAGAAACCGCAGTGTCACAGTTGGAAAAACAAAAAGACTGAAATCATTCAACTCTCTGACAGTCGACAACAAAGTCAGTGCACCACTGTCAGAGCGAGGATCCATTTATGCTTCCTTACTGTTGGGTTTACTTTATACCCACTGTCCTGCCCATGGAACCCTACCTCTGCGTTGACCTCCAACAGACAATTAGTACTATAAAAAGTTAAATGAGTATGAGCCGTAGACTGTATATAAAGATGGACGACGCGTCTCCATTCCCTCCCACTGTACAAAAATGAAGCCAAAATATCCCGGATACGGGCGCTGCCATCTTGCGCTGGTGACGTCATTTGGGACCAGAGTCTGCGCAGTAGTGATCGGCAAAGGAGCCGCGGTATTTAGGTCCTGCCCATACACCCGCCCGACTCAATCGGTAATCAATAATTAGTAACTGCTAGCTAACAATCACCTGCTAAAGTTAAAGTTACATCTCCTCTCGACGTTTCTACTCTACGTACAATTCCTGAAAAGACGTCTGCAGGTGCCTCTGTGACTACTTCACTCAGAGCAGCTGTCAATCACAGCTGTCAATCATGACGTCACACCCCCTTTTTATAGCATCAAATAACTAATTAAAACCAAACTTACCAGAAAAATGAACACTTGAACAAACATCAGCGTGATAAGAACTACCTAAAATGACAGAAACCATCTTTGGAAAAAATTTATTTGACTTGTACTTAGATTTTTTTAGTTTGGCCGAGGTCCCATCTGCTAACATGGAGGGGGCGGGATTTATGACTTATACTGCAGCCAGCCACCAGGGGGCGATCGAGATGTTTTGGCTTCACTTTTGGCCTTTAGCCTTTTTCTCCTCGAACACTCACCTCTCTCCACGTAGTTCAGGACTCAAAGATTTTACATGTAAAACATACCATCATCTTACAAAGTGATGCATTGTCATCGATCTAAAATACTTAAAATTACTTTCACATTAATGCATCAGTAACATAATATAATACATGGTCAGCTCCTCAAGCCACCAGGGTCCCCTAAGTACTTTTCTACTACTTGAAGTACATTCTTCTGATAATACTTATACATAATACATTTACTTTTCAATGCTGGGCTTTTACTTAACATGGAGTATTTTGACATCGTGGTACTGCTACTTTTTTTAACTAAGGGAACTGAATACTTCCTCCAACACGGTTTAGAGCAAATGAGGAGGGACATTTTATACTTAACACACTTAATATTCTGTTAGTTACGTCCCAGTCGCTCTGCTTTGGTCTTGTATACATCCATCACTTGATATCAGACTTTTACCACATGGAGACCTGTTACAACCTGCGCAAGAATTCTGGTGAACTTCTCTCTGCCTGAACAGATGCTTCACCCAGAGTAGAAACTGATACAATCAAGTATAGAGCTGCAACCTCAAACCAATACAGAGAAACCAAACAAAGAACATTCCTACAACTGATAAAAGTATAATTCTGAGCACAGCGTGAAATAGAGAACTGAAAGCAGGTAAAAAAATCTATAAAAGCAACAGAAAAGTGACCCTGAAAATGAACTTTCACACATATTTGGCCGTCACTCTAAATCACATGTGCCTCAGAGCAACAACAAATCTAAAGTTTGACTGTCTATTTTTAATGATAATCAGCTTTATTGTAGACTATAAACATCACTGTATATACATGGATTATTTTAAATGTTTACCAAGAGACAGTGGTGGAATGTAACATTGTTTAAAGTACGTGTACTTTTCCATTTTATGCTACTTTATACTTCTACTTTACGTAATTTCATAAGGGAGTATGGTACTTTTTGTTGTTTGCTCTAATACACATATTAGACAGCTGGAGAAGTACTCTGTTATTGACAGATTAAGATTTTAAATAGGAAAGCTATGATTATCTTATAAATACTGTGTTGCTATAGATTAATCTACCCTTCAGTGTATAAAGAAGTTAAAATTGGCACCAACAACGGCAAAAGGCTACTTACACAGTAATAATAATCAAATAATGTATTAGGGCTGCAACTAGGGATTATTTTCATTATCGATTAATCTGTCCATTATTTTCTTGAGTGATGGCTTGGTCCGTAAGATGTGAGAAAATAATAAAAATGTTCATCACAATTTCCCAAAGTCCAACATGATGTCTTCAAATGTCTTGTTTTGTCCCACCAACAGTCCAAAACCCAAATCTATTTAGTTTAATATCATAGAGTAAGAAAACCAGAAAATCCTCACATTTGAGAAGCCGGAGCCAGAGAATTATTGGCACTTTTACTTAAAAACTACCACTGATGCATTAAGTACACTGTTCGACCAATCCTTCTGTGCTTTTATTTTCAATGCAGGACTTTTCAAAGTAATCTAGTATTTTTTATGTATGTAACTGTGACAATGAGCAGAGGATGAAGAGGGGAAAAAACAGACGATACACACTTAAACTTACATTTTCAGTGAGTTAAGAAAGATTTCTAGAGATTTTACTTACACCAAATGTTCCTGATTGTGGACTTTAATCTTCATGAATTATTTTAAAGGCTTTGTTGCGCAGTAAACAGTCGGTGATTCACATTTTTCATTTTCATGACAGTTTAGAAAATAAACCAGACTCAAGTTAATTTCACTCAGTTTGTCTATTTAATATATAAAATACGGTAAAACATACGCAAAAAGGGTAAGGTCTCAAGGGACTTGGATACTTTGGTACAACAAACACTTTTTTGTAAAAGCGGTATAGAATTTCAATAACATATCAGTGCATACTTTGTATATGAAAATATACACAAACTGTATATCATTCTCAAAAAAACAACAAAAAGAAATATTTTCTTTACAACAAAAACCCAAAGCAGACTAGCTCAACACAATATATTAGCTATAAATTTCATCTTTAGTATTTCATATGCTACATTATTCTGAGTCGTTTCAAAACTCATTTGTGATGCATGTCCTTTATCATTACTGTACGTAACATAAGTTTTGTTGTTACCTGTATGCCATGCATTTAACATTTTTCAAATTTCATGAATTACTAATTTCAGTTGTTTCCCGTTTTTATAAATATATTCTATATCTTAATTAAAATTGCAGCATTTAACTGGTATTTCCTTCATTGCATTTGCTAATACCACAATAACTGATCGTGCAATTTTCAGCAAGTTGTTTAAAAAAAGGAAACCAGTACTATATGTTTATGATAAGATAAAATAAGAGAGAGAGAAAATAAAAACAGTCGACTATCCTACACAAAATAGCAATAAAATAAAAGCTCCATAATAATATCATCATAATAATAGACAATGGAACTGTCACCAGCACAAATTAATCCAAAAATAGTGAGATTCTAAAAAACATTGTACACAACAAGTAACAGGGGTGCAGGTTTTCATTTCTCATATAGATTGTCTTGTGACTACACTGCTAGATTGGACAGAGAACCTTTTTGTACACGAACAAACCTGCGTGAGGCAGGATGCTGAAGCCAATCGGTGTGGTGTCACATTTCAGTCAACCATCAGCGCTCACAAACACAAAGAGTTTCCAAGGAAATTAGCTTTTTTTTTTTTTTTTAAGAAATGGTAATGACTGCATGGTAAAAGCAGGAGATCGTTAGCTCCGTCTGAAGGCTGGTACCGCTCATCAGTTGGATCTTTTAAAAGGAATAGCTCAACATTTTTGGGAAATGCATTCATTTGCTTTATTCATGAGTCAGATGAGAGCCGTTTAGCTTAGCTTAGCATGAAGACTGGAAACAGGGCTCAGTCCAAAGGTAAAAAAAAAATCCATCTACCAGCACCTCTGAAGCTCACTAATCAAACCGTTATATCTTGTTTGTTTAATCTGAAGTGTAAAAAGAAGTCTTGTGAACTTTATACTGTATTCACGCAATGTCGGAAAAATGGGAAGAACAGAAAACCTTCGGTTATTCTGACTGTGTTTTGTGTTTGGAGTGGTTTGTTAACATGTGAAACCAGATACAAAGCTGATACAATCAGAAATGACCAATATGTCTAAATGCGTTTCCATCCACCAAAATTTGTGCTAAATTTGCATGAAAGCTTGTCTTCTGACTCAGAAATCCTACTTGATGGTTCACAATTACAATCTGAGTGAGATGACATGAACGCAGCATTAGAGGTGAGCTTCAGAGGTGCTGGTAGTTTCATTTTGTTACCTTTGGACAGAGCCTGGCTAGCTGTTAGCTTCCAATTCACTGCACAAACATGAGTGAGTATCGATCTTCTCATCTAACTCTAGGTAAGAAATCAAATAAGTGAGTTTCCCAAAATATAAGACTGTTCATTTAATGGTTTAAGAGGCAAATTTTCTCCAACATGAGTTTATTGAAAGTGCTGGATGTTAAATTGTCTACCAAGGATGGACAGAAGAAATTAGCAGAGTGAAAAGCTACCCACCACACTGTCGAATGAGGGACGGAAAAATCACCTGAAAACACAAACAAGCCTGGTGTGAAAAAGTCGCCACAAACCCACAGCGTCGGTGTCATGCGCTGGTTTCACACTCAGCTGTGACTAATTGATAAAAGCCACCATGTCCACTTCCTCCACTTCACCTGCACTGACTTAAAAGTGTAAGGTTATTTAAGCAGACAATAAACAGTCAAACAACACCAGTCTGCACTTTGAGCATCGTCTCAAGGAATAAAAAGGTCAAGCAATCAGGAGAAACTTTCTATTTGTAGGCTACAGTATAAACAACCTGTGTACACACACTCATACACAAACTTGAAATGGTTCAGACAAAACAAATTTGTACTAGAAAACACAATTAAACAACAAACACAGCACTTGGTAGCCAATTTCTTGACTTAATTTGAAAGTGAAAAAAGGCTAAATCTGTGTCTGCTTAATGTGGGAAAGATTTTACATGATTCCGTCAATCAAAAGAAGTGTTTTAACTACACTATAAGTGAATGGCAGTGTCCTAATCATTTCATGTTAAGGTGGTTATGGACAATTTTACTTTGATCGTGGGTGTTAAAAAATGTGTGGTAGGAGAATATGTTGACACCACAACCAAGCAGGCCTCTGTGAGTGAGGGACAGAAAGTGCACACACCATCAACACTAGCATTAAAATAGGTTTACTGAAACGAGTCCGATCCACCAGCACTACCTAGTGTGGCGTAACCCCTGCACCGTAGCTCGAAACATATCAAATTCACACTCATATATGCAAACAGATCCACTGAGAATCAACACATTGCTTGTTTTTAGGGATACCTAGCAAAGTCTATGCAAATATATTCATATGTACATACACGTCGTTGAAGCTGAAAAGCCATTTTACTTTGTCGCCAACTGAAGCGGTAGAAATATAGAAAATGTCTTTTTCCTTTCACTTTTTGAAACACGGCAAAGAGCTAAGGAGAGCTAGAGAGAGCTAAAGAGGACATCAAAGCTTTTGTATAAGGAGTGATTTTTATACAAAGTCAGAATTCCTACTTCTGGACAACTAGCGGACCTTCAAAACAGATTTTTTTTTCCAAAATACCAACAGATAAAGAACACTTGGACTGAAAGAACCAAATACTTCCCTACCCCAAAAAAAGCCACCAGAGGCTCAAAAAACTCTTACTATGCATTTAACTGGATGGCATCTACTCCTGGTTAATAAGCTGAGTGACTGGCTGGATTTCTGGTGCAACGATTTCCATCCAAGTTCCAGAGGAGATGAGGTGAGAGGACGGGAGGAGCACCCGGTCTGAGGAGAGAGTGACGGCGAATTCAAAGCGCATCAACAGCTTCAAGTTCCTTTCCGTGACAGTGCGAGTGATAATTCGTCAGTGTCCCTGCACAGAGTGCGAGAGGCATTTGGCATTTTTTTTTTGTTGAAGAGGTTGATATTGGCACTCTGGCAAGGTCCTCGACTCCACAGCTGCAGAGTGCCACCTGAGGGCTGTTAGGCTGAGGTTGGTCAATGTGGCAGCGCAGAGAACCGTTCATGGTGAAGTATCCTTACCTAGAAGACCCTGTTCGAGTCTGTTTGCTCAGTGCCAGATAGATGCTCAGTCCTCAAACTCATCCAGATTAAGTTATATCCAAAAGTGCAGTTTGGAAGTGACTTATGGAAGAATGGATAGCACGCAATCCAAGCCACAAGTTGGATTTCAAAGAGAGTCATACGGCAGAAGTCCCATAATGTCGACAAGCCACCAATCACATTGTGAACAATGTAGCAGAGCTCGATGTAAATACATGAAGGTTATGCAGAAACCACGTGAAAGATAAGTGTTTTTTATGGTTTCGTCAGATTATAAAAAGGTTCAACACCTCATTACTACCTAAAGAAATTACTATATGGGAGTCCATTCAAGCAAGAAGGCTTTAAAAATCTACTGTCCCTCTATTCAAGGGTCTACCCGGGACAAAATATCCAGCTGAGCACTAAGCCATCCTCTCCTCGCTCAGAGCGCGATCCCCAAAGGATTTTTTTTTGTGTGTTTTTTTGGCAAAGCCTCATAAGTCTGGGTGACGCAGCTGAGCTGTATAATTTTGGACAGAGGCAGATGTGTGATGATAGTGTCACATGGCAGTGGGGTCGGGGCAGTGGGGGTTTAAGGATGAGTGTGGGCGTGTGGTGTGGGTGTTTAAGTGTCACCAAAACTTCGCTTGTGGGTGCAGAGAGGTGCCACATGCAACTTTATGTGACCCAGGCGTCTAATCTCATGCGCTTGATGTTTCCTCCCTCCTGCTCCGGTTCGTTCGATGCCCTGAGGAGCTCCGCCGAGGGGCTGAAGTCGGGCGGCATGGACCGGCTGGAGGGGCCGACGCTTCCTGTGGCACCGCCGCCGCCTCCACCTCCGCTGCCACCACCTCCGCCGGTCGTGCCGGCGTCATCGCGATCGCTACCTTCAAAGGAGCTGGCGTTGCTGCTTACGCTGTCTGCAGGCGAGCGGCCGGTCGGGGGCTCCAGGCACAGCAGCGAGCCAGGGTACTGTGGCGGTGCGGTCAGGATGGCTCCTCCTGAGGTTGAGGACGGCGTGGTGGAGGATGGAGGAGGGCAAGGGGTGCTGCGATCCCGGCCGGGCGAGACGGGCTCCGACTTGATGCTCACGCTGGAGTTTGTGTTGACGGTCAGCATGGCGCCTTGAGGTATATGGGTCACAGGCCTGAGAACAGGGTCACAGAGGACAGAGAGGGGAAGAAAAAGGAAGATAAGGGACAGAATAAAGAGGAAAGGCGAGAAAAAAAAAACATACAAAAGATTAGCTACTTGAAAAAAAGCATATGAGAAACTGGAAGGTCACTCGCATCAAGACAAAAACCCGCATTACAAGGCACAGCACCAACAGGGAAAGCCACACTCGATTATCCAATAATCCAATCAATTCTGAGCCTTCAAAGCAGAAGTAACACCCCCACTGCTCCCAAAAGATCAACACAACAGCCCAGGAAGCATGAAATGATTCGTGTGACAGGGTGGTTCGCAGTGAGTCAGCAATGATGTGAAGAAACTACAGATGACAAACAGAAAATAATCTCGGGTTAGAGAA
Source organism: Oplegnathus fasciatus (assembly GCA_003416845.1). Taxonomy (NCBI): domain Eukaryota; kingdom Metazoa; phylum Chordata; class Actinopteri; order Centrarchiformes; family Oplegnathidae; genus Oplegnathus; species Oplegnathus fasciatus. The sequence continues at coordinate 706,086 of NTHP01000275.1, forward strand.
CATGGTGGAAACCGGAACTACGTCTCTTTCCTGTTTGACTGCAGACAGCACACCAGACATGCTTAGGGGGGGAGCCAGCCAAAAGCGCACAGACACACAGGAAAAAGGAAGTGTGATACAGTACCGGCCCAACCACTCATCTCTACCCAAGAGCAGGTTGGACGGAGAGCCAACACTGTGGGGAGAAAACAAAATGTTGGAGCCCAAACCAAAGGGAAGAGGTGGATTAGAAGGCATGTGTGGAGAAAAGTGTGACACATTATTGCGAGCAAGGTTCCTCAAACAACAGCAATAATGTTAATAATGTCTTAGCATCAGAAACACAGAGACCCTAATCTGCTGAATTGTTCAAGCACACATGAAAATCCAGACATGGAAATCTTGTTTTCTGATCTACAAACAGCGAATGGAGCATTTATACAAGAATAAATGTGTTAATCAGGAGAGTGACGCTACTCTTTGCACTTTTGCCTTACAACTGGGTGTGTACGGTGGCCCTTAAGCACAAAAATGCATAAAAGAGTGACTGTAAAATCATGAAAATCTTGGCTAGGCCTTTTTTCACCTCAGTGAGGTAGTTTCATGATTAAATTAAGTATCATTTTTATCAAGAGAAAGGCGCCCCAAAGACCAAGAGTAAAAAAACAAGATGAGCATACAAATCGAGTGGTTTGCGTTTTGATATTTGAATTGTTGCTAATTTTGGAGTGCATTACTCGTACTGTTTGAGCTTTCTCCTTTTGTATGCAGTTTGGAAATTGCAGCATTTCATGATTTTGAGCACTCTTGCATGTGTTTGGTCCTTAGAGGCCACTGTATTTGTGGGTGTCCCAGGGCTGCAGCATAAAATAAGAGGGGACAAAATAAGGAAATTGTCTGTTTGATTTCTCAGAGCCGAGACTTACAATTACTTGTCGAATGCTCACAAGTAGAAAAAGATGACAAAATTATTAAAACGCTGCATATAATCAACCTTCGCTGCTGTGTTACAATGTTATGATTGAATGGTTTGGCTACAACATTATTAAAAATATTTACTGCATTAGCTTCCTGCTTTATATTATTGGTACTGCTAGCTAAATAAAAGTAACAATAAATTAAAAATGCATCATGTTGATGGATATGCAGTTTCTATACAGCAAAGTTAGTTTATAAAAGTTGGCTCAGAGCTGAAATATTAATTGAATTATGAATGTATATACTGTAGTTAGTGGTCCATCCATCACAGAAACTCATATCTAATATCATGCACAGTTTGTACCATATATTTTAAGGTTCATCATGAATTGTTTGCACAAACGTACCAAACTACCTCACAACTTCTTGGATTACTTGCATCAAAAGCTCGATTACAACTTGAATTTACCGGTGTTAAATAAGGAACTAATAAAGTGCTTATTTTTAAAAAGTAATTTAGTAAATAGAGTAGCTACATTTAGAAAGATGAGAACTGCATTTTTAGGATGCTTACAAAAGTAAACTGGTTTGGAGTTGACCTGTTTAACATCGTAACTCAGAATAAGCCACTTCAAAGCAACCTGTTTTTTATATTTAATCTAGTCCGCAATTTCTGTTATAAAAAGTCTGAATATTTCTTAACACCTTATGGAAAATGTGTATTCTCTTAATCTTTGTCAGCAAAATGAATAACAACCTTCATCTTTTTAAGAGTTAAAGGTTTAGAAAGTTCATTTCTAAGGTCAGTTCTTTCCTATGAGTTAAGAGAATCAATGAATGGCTGCCTTTATGGCAGCATATACTGTCTGTAGTTAAGCCCTTCAAATGCAAAGTGGACTGCAAACCCCCCCCCCTACAGACAAGGTCATGACATTTCACACACGAACACACTAGTAGTGGCTGTTCACCTCAGATTGGCAGCCAGACTGGACACCTGGCTAGACAGCTCGCTGCTCTGTTTGTCCACGCCCCACATGCTGTGGACAAGAGGAGAGAACACACTTCAAGGATCTGGACCCGAACCCTGCAGCTCCTGTCACTCTGCAACCCTCCTCTAATCTGATACAGAGGCCTCTCGCTGTTCCTCTTTATTAAATCTTCCTATAACATTTTATATGAAAAGTGAAAAATAATCTGCCAAGGGTGTTTCCGAAAAAGTACGAATTTACTTGACACAAGTGATTTGTCTTTGTGTCTCACTGTATCCACACAGCATATGACATTAAAATCAAGTGAGATTATTGATCACCGCTGGCAGAATCTTTCACTTCTTCAGAGAAAAGTTTAGTTTTAATTCTGACTTTGAGACTGAATATCATCATTTGGACAAAGTTGTGTTTACAGTAACTGTGACAGCAACAACACACAAGGTCAATACACAAATGTGTGTACATGTTTCTCCAAAATCTGAGGATCCAAACATATCAGGACACTGAAACGATGTCTAATGTTTTGCCTCCATACTCATGACTTTGGATGTGACTTAACATAATTGTAATTTTAATGTTATTTGCTGTTAAACCTGAAAATCATTTTACATCTAAATAAGAACGAGGAGATAAAACATTAAACTGTATCACTGTCTAAACCCTCATGAAGTTCATAGTTTAACAGGTTTGTGTTAAGGTGGGAGGTATAGATTAGCTTATATTAAGAATATCTGACTGAGCTGATTTTGCTGACATTGATACATTATGTTTGCCAGATGTTTTCACCTCCTGTATGTGTTTGTGAACTGTTTCATAAATCAAGTTTTAGCCACTGACAGGGGCATGAGCACACTTTAACCTAAACCAGTAATAAACCAGCAGCCTCATGCAGCCTTGCAGAGGTTTAGTGGAAGTCACTGTTTCACTGTTTAGTACATATAAATATTATAATGTTGCAGGAGGAGTTTTATAAGTTTTTAGCCTTAATTGTCATATAAAATTGCAGGATACATTTGTGCAATTACTTATCGGCCTGCTCCAGTTTATATCTTATACAACTTGTATATTTTGGTACCACTTTTTTATAAGGTTCCCTCTATTCCATATTTATAAGTAAAAGATGGCTTAATTAACAGTTAATGCATCATTTACTAATGCTTTATAGATCAGATATAAGCCATTAATAAGTACCACTTTTGGGTTGCCAGGTTGAAAAATATCTCTTGCTGGACAATCATTGAGGGCAAGTCATTAACAAAAAGATTCCCATTTCTAATAAGCCATCAATTCTGCAGTTAGAAATGTTACTCAAGTTATTAATAACAGATCTTTGAGACAGTTACAGTGTTTTCATACTGCTGAAGTGCATCAACTCCAGAGAAACTGAATACCAGATATTCAGACTGATGTTATGAAGAGGCTGAGATGGTGAGATGCTGGTGAGACCAATTCACTAGAAAGGAATGTGAATTGCTTGTATATAAAGGTCATGGTATGGATATCATGCAAGCTGACTGGGAAGGTCAGTAGTAAAGTATTTCAGTATTAAGAGGGTTATCAGTAGACTTGAGAGCTTTTACCAGAAATATGTCAGGCGCCATCATCATCATCACTGACGGAGGAGCTTTTTTGAAACCAGATTCAAAAGAAAGACGCAGCACCGATGAAAAGGAAAGAAAAGACTTACACCAAGTTGCTGAGTGATGCAAGATTAAGTTGTTGTTGCTGCTGTTGTTGTTGTTGCTGTGCTTGCTGTTGTTGTTGTTGCTGCGGTTGCTGGGAAACAGCCTGTTGCTGTTGCCATGTGGACACACTGGTTGGCAGCAAGCCGCCAGGCGACGCCAGAGCATGTAAAGCAGTGATGTCTGCACTGGTCAGCTGATACTCTGAGAGAGGACAAAGGATAAAAACATATAATATATACAGTATTTTTATAGCCACCTGTCGCATTCTCCCTTAACTTATAGGATATTTTGGCTCCCGGTTCTCGTGTGTTTGGTTCACCTGTGTTGTACGCCGTGGGCATGGCGGAGAAGGGCAGCCCCTGCGCCAGGAGGCTCGGTGTGGCCACAGAGACCACCGGTGTGGTGAGGGTTTGAGCCACCTGAGCTCCCGCTGCCAGCCGCTGGGCGTTCTGCCAGAGGAGGACATCGACATGTTAGTCACAGCAGAAACAAGCAGCCGACTTTCACACGTGGCCTCAAGCTAAAAGACTTATTTCAATCATGTAGACTGACATGCTGGGAATGACGATGTGCATGTGGTTGGATTCATAATGATGTGCTGAGTCAAGTAAATCTCAAAGTCGAGTGGATTTACTGTCAGGTCTTGATGACATGCATCAAAAACAGTTTCCATAAACAGATAAATTACATTAAAGGCAGTTTATTCAACCGTCAGATATACTAATACATGTATTAGGGTGGGTTTTTTTAAAAGTATTTTTTGGGCAATTTATGCCTTTATCAGATAGCGACAGTGGAGAGATGACAGGAAATTAGGGGAGAGAGAAATGGGGAATGATGTGCAATAAAGGTTTGGGCCAGACACAAAATACGGATATTACAGTTCACGGTCAATGTCTTGACACGTAGGCCACCAGGGCGCTTTTTAAAGCACAATTTAACTTAATGCGTCATACTGTGAAAGTGTCGTATTTACTACTTCTATATTTATTTTTAAACAAAATCTATAATTTTTAATTATTCTACAACTTCTAGAAAGAAGTTTCTTAATATATAAACAACTTTATCATACTACCTAGGGATGCAACTACCAATCATTTTCATTACCAATTAATCTGCCCATTTTTTTTTCGATTAATCAATGAATCGCTTGCTCTATAAAATGTCTAAAAAGGTTCCGAAACCTGAACTGACTTATTCAGATTCCTTGTTTTGTCCGACCAACAGTCCACAACTTAGAGATATTTAGTTTACTATCACAGAAGAACAGCCAACAAATATTCACATTTAAGAAGCTGCAACCAGTGAATTTATTGTAATTAATTCTAATGATTATAAATGAATAATTTATTAAAACTGTTTAGATTCGTTGACTAATCATTTCAGCTCTAATACTATCGATGTACAGTGCATGTCGACTAAAAGGATATTTTAGCATTTAAATAGAACTTTTTTGAGATTTACAACATTTCAGAATAAATGTACACAGTCTTACTAAATTATAATTGTTGAGTCGTCCATGCAGATTAAAACAAGCACTGAAAATTATTGTTGTGACCCAGATCTTGTTTGACTTTGAACTGAATGTGCAGCTCATCTCATGTTTCTCCAGTGGATGTCACTAAAGGCCTTACAGTATGTGGCCTGGGTGCACTCCACATCGGTTAACAGCACTTTTAATGTTTCAATCACTCGTTTTTAGAGAAAGCTAACAGGATACAAACCTGCTGCTTGCTCAGTGTCGGTACATTAAGTCAGACATTTAGATGACAAAATATTCAGCGTTTCTCCAACACAGGTGCAGCAGACATGCTGCTAGACTGCTACCATGAGGTTTTATTATTATCTACCTGCGCTGAAAGACACAAATCTGTGAAGCTGCTCAACTCTCCAGTGTCTGGTTCAGCTGAATTATAACACAGATAAAAGCAAACCGAGGCCTTTTGTAAGAGAGGAAAAATAAAAGGTCTGCATACAAAAAGCCAAAGATGCAATAATTCTGGTCTGGAATTACTCTTCTGAATTGTGAGACCTCGTGAATGCAAATCATCCTGAGAGGAAACGTTCAGCCAGAGTTATGACTGTAAGGCTGAATTTACAGAGAGAGGGGGGGGGGAGACAGACCGGAGAGAGGGGCCAGATTCAATTAACTGCCTTTGTGAAGAAGTGAGGAGGGGTGGCAGGGTGAGAGTGATGAAAATGAATCACTATCCTCTGGAAAATGAGATTCTTGCCCATCAACTTTGAGTGGGATTGTTAAGGGGGCACTGACAATCAGCCCCGGCAGCAGAAAGCAGCAGCCATCATCTTCCTCTCCGAGTAAATTCAGCTTCAATTAAAATGAGATTTTACAGGATAACAAGCTTTCTTTAATCACTAAGTTGTACCTACATTTTTTTAGTATTTATGGTGTACGTAATAATTAATTTCTCTTTTTAAATTTTTATATTTTTCATTATAAAATCATATTTTAGGACAAGCATCATCTGTAGGGCTGCAACTAACAATTATTTTCATGGCTGATTAATTAACCCATTTTTTTGTAGCAATTAATTGATTAATAGCTTTGTCTGCAAAATGTCAGAAAATAGTGAAAAATGAACTTTATAACTTCCCAGAGGCCACGGTGACATATTTAAATTGCTTGTTGTGTCCGACTGACAGTCCAAAACCTGAAGATGTTTAGTTTATTCTCATATATGACAGAGATAAACATAAAATCCTCACATTTAAGAAGCTGGAATGAGAAAATATTTGGCATTTTTGCTTGAAAACTAGTCAAATTATTGCAGACCAAGGTTTTGTTGATCTACTAATCGACCAATCGTTTCCATTTGGTTTCAAAATAAAATGCAACCGAAGATTAGGAGGCACACAATCCTAAAGTTAAGTTTTCAGACGTGACTGAGTGAAAACATTTGAGTGAAATGCCTTTAATGTAACGCCAGTTAGTTTTTAAACATCTCTAATTAACAATTTTGGTGGAAGGTGAAAATGAGAGTCGGTGTGAGTGGTGTGCGGGGGAGGGGGGAACATGCTCCGCGGCGCTTCGCACCACAATGCCAAGTGAAAAGACACTCATGCTTTAAGTGGTATCATATGATGAGGTAAATGGGCCTGGCTCAAAACTGACGGGATCACTCGAGGACAATTCTGCTAAAGCTCGGTGCAGCGACTACTGTGGAGGTTTTTCTAGATCATCACTGAGAAGATCATGATCCCAACGCTGGAGCGACACAACCATGAGCTGATCCACATGCAGTCAGGCGGGAACCACAAGCTGAATCCCGAGAAATGTCAGTGGAGCAAGACCAAAACAATGAGAGACTCCTGTTCAGTATCGTAACCATGCTAATAATGTGCGGACAGTCGATAGCCATCGACTCATGCGAGTGACTGACGTGGGGAAAATCACCTCGTTTACCAATTCCAGCTCATCCTCTGTCTGCAAAGGGTGGTAACAGAGAGAGTTACAACTCTGATTCATAAAAGTAAATAGAGTGATTAAAAAAAAATACAGAAATAATAATACTACTACTTACTGTAAATTGGCAGACTGCTTCTTTAATATCACTGGTTTGTTCAGCAAAGTTACCCATGAAATAAATCAATGTAGGCTAGAAGGTGCCATCACTCTGCCTGCCTCCAATCATCAGGGGTCAGCACCAATTAATCTGACCACAAGGTCCATTTAGTAGCTGTTCTGTAGCTTTCTATCATATCATAAGATCTTCGTCAACAGTTTTCTCCTGTTTCCAAGGTCGAAAATAAATAATCAATTTGTACTTTTAAGCCAACAAGTCTTTAAACCTGCAATAACTGATTTTTTTGGCTACTTATAAACACAACACTGACATATTTTCACCTTATAAAATTGATATAGCGAACGTACTAGCAAACAGATGCCCATTTATAGAGCTAGCAGATACTGAGTAACATTGGCATTCATTTGGAGTCGTGTTTCTGGTCACCTGATGATTGTAAAAAGCCCAATATTCGCTTTTGTTTAGCTCTGTTTTGGTCTCCACCAACTCCTGAGGGAAATATCTGGCTTTTTGGCTGCTAAATGCTTCACTACGTTCACCGGCTAGTTGCTAACTGTGTCTTGTGTGCCATTTGGGGCTGGGCAGGTAGTATACATTGAGTTCATCAGAGCCTTTATCATTGATACCAAAATTAGTAGTTAAGACTAAATCAAAACAGTTAAGTTGCTGTGAAACCAAAACAACGAGCTGAAAAACAAAACGCTAAAACGCTCCGTAGAGCTGAGAGGAAGTGCACGTTATAATTCTCTGTGAGTTTGTCACTACGAGTGACCCGTTTCAGATACAAGTAGTCATGTGATCCATTGTAAATATAAAAATATTGCAGGTTTAAAATGCTCAGAAAAATGAAAAATTTGTACATCTGCAATTCCATGACCAGTGGGCAACTGCTGAGGAAGACTGTGTGATGTGACCAAAAGCTCCAGAACAGCTATTAAATGCACCGTTTTGTCAACTACTGTTTCAAGGTGAAGAATGAACTTTCAACTTTAAAGGAAATAATGTTTTATTGACCTGCTGGCAGTTAGCATACACTGTCAGACATGGCTATAAGCTAATGTGGGTGAATGTTTAGTTGAAAAAGGTTGTGAGAAATCGCATCAGTATTCAGTGGGAGTCGGCTGATTCATCCAAGACTTCACTAACTTTGCCAGAGTAAATAATGAGATGTTGGCGAGCACACATCTCTGCTCTCAGGTCTTTACTAAAAACACAAAACTGATGGCAAACAGCCTCCAACAGACTGTTTATCTTCAATCTCATTCTTGGATTTCATTTGATACATCAATATAAATTCCCAATGTTTTTGTATGGTTTTCCATCTCATTCAGTGGGCAGTGATGGCATTCGTTTCTGAGATAAAATGAAAATAAATTCTATCCCTTCATGTCCCTTAACAAATCTTCTGGGTTTCAGGTGTCTTGGTTTTGTTGTTGTTTGTAAGATCCTTCCTTTTTAGTATCCCAAGTGTGTTAACAGAGGTATAAAGTGCCATTTTATTCATTGCATAAGAGTTGGAAATGTTAACTCAAAGGACCCAGACAGCACAAGTTCGGCTTGGTTAAGCTCACCATCTGCATGAGACTCTTTCCGCCCTGTGAGGTGATGACTCGGAGGTCTGGCTTGCGGCTGTTGACCATCTGGGGGCTGGGAGGTGGGGGTGGAGACTTGGCCGGAACTACTTTCCCCAGACTGTTGCCGTTGGAAACGGTGAGGAGGCCTGGGGAGGCCCTGGCACTGGTGTATCCATTAGCTGCGGGGTGACAGAGGTGCGAATGGACAGAAATCAATAGGAAAATCAAACAGGTGAATGCAGACAGTGGGGTACAGGCAGTGTGCGCACTCAAAGGGGTGTAAAAATAATCCTCCAAAGATTTCTTTTTCAAACTGTTATTCTATTCTGAGACGCTCCAATTTAAAGACATCAACGTCGACAGAATAAAGCGGTTTGTAAAGCAAATGTCACATCATCCAGAGTAAAAATCTACTCTAATAACAGCTAAAAAGATGATTTCAGAATCTTTTAGTGTTGGTGATTATTGAACATGATGTCAAGACAAATTTATTCCTTCTTACTAAAATGTCTTCTTTGAAATGTCAACATTTCCTCAAATAATAAATAGGATTTTGGAGGAAAAAAGACTTCAAAAAGACGTTTCATTTTTAGCGTAAATATCAGATGAAAATTAAGTCTATAAAAACATTTTCCTGTGCAAACGTTTAAAAGAAAGAACTGAGAAAAATTAAATGGACCACAAAGTGCCGTAATGTTAAAAAGTGATCTATAAAACTGACTACATGTGCAAGGGGAAGTGCTGGGAATCCCATGCATATCTTGTCGAAGTTACTGGTGGCTTCCCCTGATCCCTCCAAGGCACAATCACAGATGGTGCAGAGGAGGAGAGGAGCGGAGGAACCTTGGAAAGGATTTGGGATAAATACTCTAATACAGACCAGATACCAGAAGAACACTTGGCGACAAAAAAGAAGTGATAACAATAAAGCAAACTCATGGTCTGAACAAATACAGGAGTACTCACGGACTGGACTTGGGCATCCTCCGTTTGAATTATTCAGGTCGCCTCCGAGAAGAGCGCCTATTGAAAAAGGAACAAATGGATAGAAAGGATGTGAATTAACAGAAATAGACATGAGAAGCTTTGCATTTTTGTCTGAAAAATACAGAAGCAGTGATGTATTGGAAATTGTACTGACTGCAGCTCTGAAAAGATTCATTTATGATACAATCAAAACTCCAGAACAGCTACTAATGGACTTTGTTTTGTTAAGTGTTGTTTCCAAGGTCAACAATGAGCTTTCAATCTCAACAAATTCCAAATATTTTACTACAAATTGTCAATGAAAATCCATAATAATGTGCATGTGTATATTTTACATTTTTATTACATATTCTGCACCTTTGAATGATGTTGAACATGTGTAAATGCAGCCATCTCTCCAGGAAGCACATGTCATCTTTACTCCTCCTATAGTGTAACTACGTCAGCAAGCAGTCTGTGGAAATATCCACTCACTGTCTGATTTTCTTAATACACCCATGGTCTGTCTCCTCTGTCCTTGTGATAAGCTTAAATTACACTAAAATTACACTGAAATTACCGTTTGTTCTCTGCCTCATTAAAACAACAAGGAAAAAATACACTAGTGATTTCTACTCATACGATCAAATACAAGGCGCACCGAGCTGGTGTAGCATTAACTGATCCCTGATCAGTTCAACCAATGAATAATCTGTGTGGGTGAGGGAGCGGTCAGATAAAACTTTGTCTCGCTCGAAGTTCATAAATACGATTCATTCATGTGTCAGGTATCACTAGCTTAACTGCTATTGTTGTAACTTAAGTGCGGGAAGTGCAGAAGTTATTCTTTTTTTCTGGCGTTTTCGGCAGTTACCAAACAGCTTCAGGTGCATTACCACCTCCTTCTGCACTGGAGGAGGGCCAACCCTGATTCGCATGTAGGGCAGGAAAACCAAGACGGATTGCAATCAGATTTGTGCATGCGGCTACTTTGACTTTAAAGTGTCTTAAATCTCATCTGGGTTTTATACCAGACACTTGGAATGACAAGTGTAAATGGGGCCAAAGGTAATTAGAAGTCACACGTATTGACTCTAGTTCTTCCATGCTTAATATTTGGTTGATACAGATATAAACTAATAATTTAAAGGTAATACAAAAGTAAAACATTTTTCCAAGTTGGAGGAGGGGAGCAGCAAATGTCACACACCGCACATTTATCTAGTGCAGAGGAATGCGCACCACTCCCTCGGGAACTAAGCAGCTCTTTACATGTCATGATAAGGAACTACATACAGTGTCCACTGTAGGTCTATAAAAGAATAACCGCTGATAACAATGGATACAAACATCATGTTATCCTTGAGGAGTAAACATGAGGAGGATTTTAAGGAAGAACAGACAGTGCAGAAGTAGAAAAATAACGTAATTTTTAGAAGTACTCCTTGTTTCTTCATGTCAGAAATATCTCTCCCAAAAACCCCGGAAGAGGCTGGTCAATAATTTACAGTCTGTTTCTGCTGGTATTTATTAGTCCACTGACGCCTTCAGTCTCGCCACACTCAGCACAATATCACTCGCTCACCTGCACTGGCTGGTCGCTGTGGCAACCCAGGAGACACTGTATTTCTCTGAAGAGCCGGTTGCTGTGGCGACAGGAGGTGGGTATCCGTGAGCGACGATGATGTGACATAGGAGGTAGTTACCAGTGCGTTGCCAGGGTTACTGAATTGCAGTGTGCTTTGATTGGACGACTGGACTGCGACTGGCATGGAGAACGTCTGGGGCGGAGCTGTCGACTGCTGCAAAGTGAGAAGAGAGATTTTCGCTTTAAGTCTTCATCGTACAACAAATACTCACCGCTACATCTCTGCTAAATCTAATTCAAGATCAAAGTGTGTATGTTTTTTATATACTTTAAAGTTTTATGCGTGTCTTGGGCACCCTGGTGTCCTAGTGGTTAAGACGCATACCCAACATCTGCAACATCCCCAGTTCGATTCTGGCTGGGGACCTTTGTTGCTCCCTTTGTTTGCTATTTAAATCTTCAATATTAAACCATCTAATAAAAGCAAAAATGCCAAAACATAATCTTTGGAAGACAGTTTTATGTGAGTACATCCCTTTTTGTATTTAAGACCTGGATAATATATCAGTAGGTAAGAGATAAAACCAGATAAGTTCCACAATTGTAATGGATGACGCAGCGTCAGAGATCCAGCCGATGCAAAGCACAACTTGGATTTTGTTTGGTTGCCAAATGGCAAGTCAGTATTATCTAATATGACCCGGTCAGAGGGCAGACAAGACAGAGAGAGAGTAAAGATACAAACACATGAGAGTTGCCTGCTGCTGATAGCAAGGAACTCTTTTATTGAGACCAATGAGTGATATCATCCCTGAAGTATTTTGGTTTAGATTCTGTCTGCGTGTATTTGTTAACCCAAATAAATTGAATCTAACGTTGAGCTCAGTGTACGGTTGACGATACGAGAAGAGGGCCGGGCCGGCCCGAGCACCTAGTTGAGTGCCTGTGACGGCCATCCAAGTAAGGCCTGCGTCCTTTCTTGTTGATGGCGAGCAAGGTATTGATTAAGCCAGTGGCTTAGTGGTAATTAAAACCTCTGGACCTGACAACAAAACATTTTACCAGTACTACATGCACCATGACTATATGCATTTTTTAACACCACCCTGATGAAGGCAAGATAGCCTAAAACATTTGCTGAATGAAGCACAGTGGACTATATCTGTGTCCTTCCTCAAAGTTATAAAATGCTACATACGTTTTTATAACATAAACACACAACATAAACATTTCTGATAAGGATCCCTTAAATTTGGCTAGTAAAGTAAACCAAGATTATTATATTATATTATTATATATCAAGTCTTATATGAACTTATTTTAGAGTTGAAAAATAAACTTGTCAGTTTTCTCTGGTGGACAAACTAACTAACTAAAAATTAAACTCTAAATTGCCTTAAACATATCTTTCGCATTTTGCACTGCAATTTCTTGTTGGTTTTCAGATGGCAAATTCGCACACATATATACAGGATCTGTGATGAGCTAAAATAGTCTTAAAAAGCTAATATCATCCAAGACAATGTGTCCATTGGGCTCAAATTACAGGTAGGCGACACAAATTGTAGAATTTATTTCATTGTTCTTGCTCAGTAAAATGGACAGTTAATCCTGTACATATCTGATCTTCAAATCCCCATCACTTTCTTTCTCCAAATTGTCTTATCTGTAAAAATCATGATGTATTAACATGAAGGACCAAGTGACACCTGAATTCAATAAAAGAAATATAATATTTAAGGATTTTTCATGTTCTCTACATTTAGTTGAAGGTGGTTCTTGAGCTTAAGTTCAGAAATGATTTAATGCCACTGGGGCAGTTCAATTTAAGTGAGAGATACAGGTGAGTATCATCAGCATATAGTAGTAAAAGTAAAGCCTAAGCAGTAGCGGTTGTGAGGTTTTCACGACTGAAAACAAAAGCTGTACACAGAGGGCCAGAAAGTCCAACAGACTGTGTAGTCTAAATGGGAAAACAGCTGTCATTAAGGCTGAAACAAAACAGTCTAATGTGTAAAGTATATTAGTTAAGTTGGAATGACTTTAAAATGTAATGCACCTTAAAATTTGCCATAATAACTATGACAGTAGCCAAAAAACTGTTCATATATTTGTTATCTCCTATGATGATCTAAAGTTTCTGGTCTTCTGCAAAGGACCCAGTGAAAAAAAGTGTGAAACAACCGGTTAGAGGAACTTCACACCAGTAGCTGCTTCCTGTAGGCACTCAAGCCAAACACAGAATAATAACAAGACAAATGTTTGACCAACAACTCTACACTCTACAAGAGAGAAGCAGAACAAACTGTAATTACAATATACTCTGTATAAAATATTTGCACATTAGTTAATCCAGTGCAGGTTAGATGACTTACTCCGTAGCGTTTGAAGAGAACATCCAGGTCCTCTGTGGTCTTACGGTACTTGTCATCATTTAGGGGACTTTGGTCAATGGAGTCTTCACCGTCCGGCTCTGGACTGTCACAACCGTTGAAGCCTTTCTTTCTCAAAGTCTGTGAAAGGAAAAAAGAAATGAGTGAGACTACTGTAAAATCAGTCAGTAAGTCTAGTTGCTTGAAACTAGGGATGTCCCGATTAAGTTTTTTTGTCCCTGGTCCTTTAATGATTAAATATGTATCTGACTCATTGAAATAACAGCTGTATCCTTCTAAATTTGGCACACCTTATTTTTCACAAGCTACTTGGTCCAAACACTGAAGGTCCTGGTTAAAAAAATATTAAGTTGACAAGCTTTAATTATTGATATGATATTAAGGAAGTTTAACTGGAAGAATGCGACTTGTGAAACTGACGTAATGCGATCCAATAGAGAGAAGACGTATCTCTGTCAGGAGTTGTTGGGACTCCAAAAGGACTACTCACTCCACCCGTTGTTGAGTGGTGTTGAGGAGTGATGCTTCTTTCACCTCACAAACAATCTTTGGCAGAGTACAGACACCGACTTGCAATGCAGAGCACAAACTCGACAACAGACAAGTTCTATTTTGGCTTGCCATCAAGTAACTCAGGGATTAATGTTAATTATGTAATGTTAATTAGCCTTTTTAACAGGTGAAAGCAACAGAAGCTGCTTGCTGGATGTTGTGTACACTGATCTTTGCTAATGAGAAAGTGAGGGGAGAAATAACAGATTCGTTACCAGTGGAGCTTAGCGAATTTTGTCAACCAGGCTGGGAGTATTGCCAGTTGTTGAGCCAAAACTCAACTAAATGGTGACCACTTATTTGCGTCCTCATATCTCACTGGTCTTTGTGTCTTTAGTGAAACACCTGATTCAATCACTTGTACAAAACGCTGTCACAATTTTACCAGATAATGTGGAAAACACCTGCATGTTGCTTCAGTGCCACCTTATAAACAGGAACAAAGGCCGATAACAAAGGAAATCTATTAATTAACCAAAAAAGTACCCAGATTTTTACTTGATTCTCTGACTTCCACTTTTAACAGGAAGCTGTTACCGTGAATAAATACTGATCCCAGTTCTGTTTAAGCCTCCCTGTAATAATAAATGTGGTAACACATTTTTTAGATGACCTAAACTGAAGCAATGGTAACTGTCAATCTTAGCCAATTCATAGTTGTCGATGTGATGGATTTACCTCAATAATGTCTGCATTAGTCCGGCTCTCGTGGGGCTCGTTGTACTCTGTGTATTTGAGCAGGACTTTGTCCATGTCGGTGCTGGCATACTGGAACAGCTTGTTGGCATGGTTGAAGATGATCAGAGCGATCTCGCAGTCACACAATACACTCAGCTCGTAGGCTTTCTTCATCAAGCCAAACTTTCGCTTCGTGAACGTCACCTGAGAGAAAAGAGCAGGGGCAGTTGGGCAGAGAGAGGGGAAAAAACAAAAACATGTGTGAGTTTTGGTTAAGTGGACTTAAATAATTTGTTAATGCTGACAATTTGCACTGGAGTATTGCTAGATTCCCTTTATTAAAAACTCAGAGAAAACTCACTGAAGGTCAAAAATTCTTTTTCTGTGTAAAACATTATCAGATCGCGTTTCTCTATTTTTCAGTCTCTTAAGTTTCTTTCTCAGGGTTAACACGTTGCTATTCAGAGAAATATTACAGAAGAGGAGTCCTGCATTTTTTCCTTTGCATAGGTCTTTTGTGATTCACACACAAAGAGGTCTATACTTGCAAATCCAAATGAAATTTAATCTTTCAGGTGCCTAGTAATGAAGAAAATGTATGCAGTCACATTACTGGCAGACCCATTGGGTAACATATCCAACAAACAATAAACAAATAGTATTTTATAGTATCAGTTTTCAAGATCAATAATGAAGCATCCGTTTTTGTGGACCTTTTATGACTCACAAGTATTAGCACTACAATAAAACAACAGCCTCAGACATTGGCTTTTAAGCAATAACCACTCACTGATCATTTTTTATTTATCATAATCCATCAATAGGTTTAGATGCTAGTACAACCTGTTATGTGCACTAAAAGGAAATGCTCTGAATTTTGACAGTTGTTGATTTTATTTTTAAAGATTCTCTGAAGTCTTTTACAGGACACAAGGACTGATACTGACGTTTTGATTTATTTAGCCGTGTTTCAGTGACACTATCAACTAAATTATGCTGCGTATAAATTCTTCTAAATGTCTTAAATGTCACAACAATTGAACTGATGATTTAAATTGGAGCATGTTCAGTATTTAATATAAAAATGGTTCCAGGATCCGTCTGCAGAGTTTATGGTCAGAGCTGTGAGGAGATGGTCTTGGAATTAAAACTAAACAAAAAAATTCCTGGTGGTTCACAAAAACACTGATAACAAGGGAAAAACCCTAAAAATAACGAATTAACATTTTTGTACGACTACTCATCCGACCTAACTGAGAAAACAAGAAAGACCTTGGTCAGGGAGAAGACCAAGAGCCGCCCCGAAGGAGCTGCAGCGCTGCGATTGTGGATCTATCACAAAGAACAACAATCAATGCAGTATTTTACAAATCTGGGCTGCATGGCAGAAAGGCCAAAAGAAATGCACTCATGGAAAAGATGTGACACATGACAGCATGTTTGGATACTGAAAAAAAANAAAAAAAAAAAACATGTGGCGCATGAGGCAAAATATTATGTGGTGTGATTAAAACTATAATTGAAGTTTTCAGCAGTGATACAAAACACTTTGTTTGGCAGAACACAGACTCATCTCATCACCCATCCAACACCATCCCTGCTGTGAAGTGTGGTGGCAGCCTCACACAGCGAAGACTTGTGAGAATGGAGACAACAAATGGAGCTGAAAAAAGGCAAATTCCTGAGGACAGCCTGCTTTAGAGTGCTTGAGACCTTTCACTGCAGCAAATGTGTATATTTGAATGGGACAGTGATACAAGCATAAAGCCAAATCAACAATAGAGCAGCTTCAGAATGAGAATATATAAAACCTGTGAAAGACTTCTAGACCCTCTAATATCTGCCTGGTGCCTCACATTTAGGGCTGCAAGTAACGATTATTTTCATTATCAATTAATCTGTCGATCCTTTTCTGGACTGATCGATTAGTTGTTTGGTCCAAGTGTCAGAAAATGGTGAAAAATGTTGATCACTGCTTCTCAGAGCCCAAGGTGACGTCCTCAAATGTCTTGTTTTGTCCACAACCCAAAGATATTCAGTTTACTGTCACAGAGGACTACAGAAACCAGGAAATATTCACATTTGAGAAGCTGAAATCAGAGAATTTGGACACTTTTTCTGAAAAAAAGAGTCAAAATGATGAATCGATGATCAAAATAGTTGCTGATTAATTTAATAGTTGACAACTAATCGATTAATCGACAAATTGTTGCAGCTCTACTCAGACTGATAGTGAAAGACAACAAATATCTCTTGACCTCAGTACCAAAACCCAAACAGTTTGACATCAGTAAACTGCACACATTACTTCAATGTATTGATGCTCAGTTTCTTTTCATCTCGAAGCCTTTTCATGAACATGAAGACCATATTTTTCAAATATATATTTGAATGATAACAGTGATTTAAAATGTACAGGGTCTTAAAGGGTATTTTATTCATGACATTAATTTAAGCATACTGCCGGGGGAATACCACTTATTAGTCTTTAAAGGCACTCAAAATAAAATTAAGAAAATGTCTTGTTAACAGTATTACATTTCTTATGATACCTAATAGAGCAGGATTTTTTATCGATCACTCCATTTCTAAATAAAGAGTACCTTGGCACACTACTCTGATTCAATCAATAAAATTAAAGTTTGGCAGCCTTAAGAACACATTACCTGCACCTGAGTTTCAATAGGAAAACAACACTCACTGATACCTTACTTTCAACAGTGGAAACCTCTTATAGTGATCACAGTTACAGTGATCAACCGCTTATATGGATCAAAAAGCCTGGGACAGAATCATTCCTCTACAAATGCTGTTTAAATAATTCTTATAGTAATCAAGTAGTCTGCTTACAGTGTTCATTTTGGCTTTTTTCATACATGACAACATGTGGAATTCTAATTCCATTTCTTTTACTTTACTCCCATGATACTTTTCCTCGCTGCAACCCGACTGCTTTCAGCTGGCTACCTGAGGCTGGTGCGGCGTGCACATTGAAATTGTGACCGGAAAAAAAAAGTCATTTTCTCTCAATGAAAAACATCCGTCTCCTTGAAGCTTACGACAAACTGCCAAAAACGAGCCAACGAGGTGTAGCAGCGAAACTTGGTGTCCTCAGGCAACCTTTTGTAGTCGACTCAAACAACGAGAAACAGTTATGGCTGCTGGTGATGGAGACAGAAAACGAATGTGCACGGGGAAAGCACCTGTGGTTGATAATGCCCGGTCACGTAATGCCCCCTAAATAGTGAAGCTGTGCATTTCATTACTTTATATTCATGTAATATATATGCAAATGTCAATTAGATGGCAATCTGTATGACAAATAAAGAAAAAGAAAAAAAAAACGGTTATAATAATCATCTGCTTATAGTGATCAATTTGACCCAGACAGATGTGATCACTATAAGAGGTTTCCACTGTATTCATATTAATTTTTCTGCGAGACCCCTATTTTCATTAAAGTGCTTAAATGATTTAAAAACACAAGCAGCCGTATTGGACCTTAATCTAGAAGAACAGTCATAAATTGGCCAAATTTTCAATTTAAATCATAAGCTAAAGAATAAATAGACAAGATTACAAATCTGATCATTTAATACCAACTTGTGCTACTTGAAAGTGACTTTTTTCAACTGATTAACCAGAAGAATAATCGTCAGAATAATTAATTATCAAACCACTTCTCATCTCGTCCATAATAACGAGCCACCAAAAAGAGACACAGATGAAAACTAAGTTAAGACTCACCTGCTTGTTCCTTTCATCGGTGATCCGTTGGATCTGAATCTTTTTCCTACCCATGATGCTTTGCAGTTGCGGAGACAAAACTCGTAGTCAGTCAAGTGGAGAAGTGCCCCTCAAAGGGTGAGAGAGGAAGTGCAGCCTACGACCTCTTACTTCAGCCCGAAAACACTCAGACACAGTCATGCATCCGAGGACACACGCACACACACATTTCTCTGCCCAGGTGTGTTGAGGCAACGTCGTCGACTACTTTTACTGACAGGCGGCGGCGAGAGTGAAGAGTGGGCGCTGCAGAGATGTGTGGAGTTGAGGAGTGGAGGTCCTCAGTTCATTGTTTGTTTAACAGGGACAAAAGTGACAACCTTCCCTGCTGCTGTGGTGGTGAGGAGGACGTCGCTCCTCTCCTGTGTGAGACAGAGAGACAGAAAGGTTACTCAAACATCCCTCATGTATAACACACAAACATCAAAACAAGACAATAAATCGATCATATGTTGTTGATGGGATCATGCATTCATTAATCAATAAATTATCATATTCTTGTCGTGTGAGAAAATGAAAATAGCTAGGTTTCCATCCAAATGTGTCACAACTTTTAACCGAATTTCGAGAAAATCAGCAAAAGAAATTGCAAATAAATGCTTGTTTCCATCCACTGTCTGTTATGCGATTATTAGGAGTTGGTTCACGAAGATAAACAGTATGTGGCACCAATTCTTCAGTCGGGTGCCATTAATCCATTGCAGAAGAAGAGCAACAAGATGACGAAATTAAAAAAGCACCAGTCAAACCTCAAAAAAACAATGTAGAAAACACGATGGAAATATGGTGTTTATGTTTATTGTTTCATGTTCCATATATTAATTTGAGGAACAGTCTCCTCATCGCTCCACACAGTCTGACTCTACTTTTTGTCTCTTCAGTGGACGTTTAAGTCACATGCTTCATGTACTTCATTATTTAGTTGCCAAGTCTGTTTCCATTGCACTTTTGCTTTTATCGATACACCAATTTTTCCACCTCTGCCTGGTGTAAAAAATGTATTGTAAAGATTTTTTTGAATTTTCAGCATTTCTTTTTATGCGCAAATTGAAAATATGCATAAAAACAGGCGGATGGAAACCCGCCTAGTGTAATCTATGCTGTCCAGTTAAATTAACTTGAGAACAATGAAAACAAAAATGCTGTGTGATGATGAAGGCGGAGGGGGTCACAGACAATTAAGGTGTCCATCTAGCCAACACTTCGGAGGCCAGTAACCTGCGATTCTGGTACCAGGCACTATACAGTGTCCAAAGCTGTTCAAAACATTACATGGCATGAAAAAAACTCAACAATCAAGTGCAATAAGTTTTGCTGAACACTCACTTTTAGTACCAGTGTGGTGACAAAGATTTGGTTTATTCTGACTCTCAATATTAAGAAGCAACAAACTTGATTAATTTGATTTTTTATTTGATCTCAGTCTTTGAGATCTGGATGAGACATTCACATCTGGCCTTCATAGTGACACTTCAGCGGGTAAAGCTGCAGAAGAGATCTGTGTTGTGGATCTACACCATTACAATCAAAAGTTGTGGATATACGCACCTACACATACAAACCTAATTAATGACAGTCCAACAATGAGCTTAATAGAAAAACTGGTAACAGCTTCTTAAACGCGGGGAGTTTTGTGCTTCTCTCAAGCTGTATCCAAAATTACTCCCTACACACTACATAGTGGACTACTATATTTAATTTCCAACAACAAACCTGAGTGTCCAAGGTGTAAAAGTTACGTGATATGTATTGTCCTATAAATTTCTCCTAATAGAATGCAAAACTTAGACTATTAAACTTTACACTAAAAAGCCCAGAATGCATAACTTCACCTTTGCATTACTTATATGTGACACTTATACCCGCCAGTGGTGAAGCAGATGATGATTAACTACATAACAAGCTACAGCTACAAAAGTCATTTTAAAGACTTCACTTCGGGTGATTCATGATAAACATTTGTCATATTATTTTTGAACATTTTATAGGTTAAATGATTAATTGATTGAGCAAATTAACAGATTATTAAATGCTGAGACTAAGACTGAAACATGGGAGTCATCAGAATGTAAAAGACGCACATGCATGATGCTTCAGCCCCTTTAGGGCCATTCAGTGACAAGACCGAAACAATCAATTTTTCTTTGAAGGAAAATCAGAGCAGCTCTACATTAAAAAAGATGTCCGTGAACAGGATTCAGTTTGGGCAGCTTAAGACATTTAATAGAAATAATAACTGATTCAGTGGCAAAAGTACAAGTCAAAGTTGCTCTACAAAGCTCTCAAATCTGCATGGATTTTGGTCCTGAGTTAGAGCAAAATCAAATGTCAAAACATTTTTCACTGAATACCTCGAGGTCAAAATAATGATTATTTTTTGACTATTATTGTTTTAGAACAACGCCGCAGATTAACAGTTCAAAGGTTATACGACATCCAAGGCAACATACTAACGACTATAAGGGCTTCACACATCTTTGTAGGCTGTACTGTAGATTGGCAGCCATCTTTGTGTTCAGGCTGAATCACTGCTTGGTTTTCTTTAATCTTGGCCATACTTTGTTCATTTTCTCTTATTCGTGACTCTTGGACCTTCAAGGAGGATTTCAAAGAAATGAAAATCATGAACAAATGACGAATAAGAAAGCCTTGAGAAATCTTCCACCTCTGCTTGAGCTACAGATCATTATAATCACAATTTGAACTTTAACTGTTAATTAAACTCGGTCAGGTGTGATGCTGATGCTTTGCATTTAGGCTCTGGGGCATTAAATCAAGCGCTCCCTGGAGCGGAAAGGAATAGTCGATTAATCACCACTTCATTAGTAAATCAACAGAACATTAATTAGCAACTATTTTGATAATTGATTAATCATTTCAGTCATTTTTCAAGCAAAAATGCCAAACGTGACCTCGTTTCAGTTTGTAAAATGTGAGGATTTGCTGCTTTTGATACATGATAGTCAACTGAATATCTTTGGCTTTTGGACTGATAGACAAAACAAGGAATTTGAAGATACCCTCTTGGGCTCAGGGACATTATAATGGCCGTTTTTCACTATTATCTTACATTTTATTGACAAAACGATGAATCGAGAATATAATTGTCAGATTAATTGATGAATATAACGGTTCACTGCAGCCCTACTCACATATGAACAGTCTGACCGATCTTCTCTAACATTTGGGATAATTTGATTTGATTTCATGCTTGACGTCATTGTTATAGATTTGTTTCAGTTTTTTGTACGTGTGTGCTTAATATCCTTAATCATGGAAGAAGAATATGATGGATGCTTTGATGGGAAAACACACCTCTGGAGGTGAAAATGAGACCATGAGTGCAAATGGATCCCGAAGCAAAATTTTCTGAGTTTGACAGCTGTAGTGAAAACTGGCAACAAAACACCTGAATGATGCTGAACAAAGAGTAACTAACAACAAACTAGTTTTTACCATCATATAGTTTGTTAAATCTAAAACTGCCAACCAATCTTAGGTCCAAGCTACATTTTCTAAATAGCCATTCTCCTTCCTACACACAGGCTCTGTGGCAATTGTGTTAACTTTTCCCTCTAGCCTTGACCCTCCATGCCCGTGCTTTCCTGTGGGATTGTTGTTAGGCCAGACGGAAAAAATGAAAACGCCAGTGGAGTGCACATGGGGCCTCCACAAACCACATTTCAACACTTCAGAGAGTGTCCAGCTTGAGAATTAATCAGAAGCTGTAATAAAATCCAGCGTATTAGGTTCAACTCTAGAAATCTCAGTGTCATTTATCAGTGCCATGTATTGCGTCAACAGCAGCATATGCAACTCCAGCCTCCTGTATCAACCATTTATCCTTTACTTTAGACTTACTCTGCATGCCTGCTAACTAGTTTTCCCTATGGTTGCACCGATTCAATGCACCGGATCTGTAACGCCACCAATACTGACCTTATTAAGCAGATCAGGTGTCAGCAGTCCCTGTCCTCATGTTATCATACATAAAAATGATTCCAATTACTTCTATTTAGTGAGTTATACAGATTTTAATTTTGTGAAAAGGGTACCCTGAGTTGAGGTATCAGAAGCGATCTAAACAGTTGGATCGGTGCATCCCCAGTTTTTGTTTTTGTTTTTTTATGCACACTCAATCACAACATTTGGAGTTAAGGTGTTACAACTGACTCTGGTTGGTTGAAAACTGAGTTCCCTGTAAAGTCAGCCTATTGTAGCTGCAGCATTACTGTGACAATAAGGGCTGCAACTGCAGCTGGAACAATTAGTCTATTAATCGATTCAAGAGAAATATAATCAGCAACTTCGATCGATCGATAATCGTTTTAGGCTTTTTTTCAAAAATAGTGAAAAGCTGCAACACCATTCCAGGTTCCAGCTTCTCAAGTGGCAGAATTTGCTGCCTCTCTTTGTCATGTAGCCTATATTAGAAAACTGAACACCTTTGGGTTTTGGACTTTTGGTTAGACTAAACAAGGCATAAGAAGACTCTGCAAAGCTGTGACTGGCATTTTTTCATTATTTTTTCACATTACATGAACGAAACAATACATTTTTAGTCCATATATTGTTACAAAAAAGTGACAAATGTCCATCAGAAAGTCCCAGAGCCCAATATGACGTCTTCAAAAGTCTTGTTTTGTCTGTCCAACAGTCAAAAACCCAAAAGATATTCAATTTACAATTACATAAACAAGAGAAAAACTACAAATCGTCACATCTGAGAAACTTGAACGAGGGGAATTTTGTGCACTTTTGCTTGATGAATCAAAACAGTTGTCTGAAATGAGCTACTCCACCACTTTTCCAGGTGCCTCCTAGCAACTGTGGAAGTACCCTCTGAATACAAGCAGGTTCGGTTGGATAACATCAGCATAACCATGTCAAAAAAGTACATTTATATTTGAGATGCCAAACACTGTAACATGTTAATACAACAGTTCTTTTCTTAATGATGTCCATTATCAAACAACATTATATACAGACAAGCAATTAATCTGGATAGCCTGCAAAACTACCACAATACTCCAAAGAAAGAATCACGTATGATGGGGTTTGTACTGCGCCTACATGGAGCTTTATTATATCTGCATTCACAGCAGCAGTAGATCATTCATTAGTTGTAACTGTGAGGCACCAACTCTAAACAATTACCACAACAAGACATGTAGAAATATCCCACTGCTAGAGGGAAAAATGATTAAAAACTGCTCTTCCCTACTGACTCTACTAACTTTGCCACTGTCAAGCTATAATATTATCCTTGATTAGCCGTGAATTGACCAGAATCCAGCTACACTGCAAGGCTTCTGTCTAGCGTCCCTCTCCCTGACTGCCCTCTGCATGGCTGCCCCCTCATTACTGTAATTGACACGTTCATCCCTCCTCTTCCCCCTTAAGGCGCTGATGGCTCAATTAGGAGCTGGCCGGAGGACTGATTGGACGCCAAGATAATGAGGTCGCCGCTTGGCTAAAACTGGGCCCTGCGTGCAGCCAAGCCAAGCTCGCTCGGTGACATACGGGAAGCCAAAGAAGCAGAAAAGACAGTTTACAAGTCAATCTAAAGACACGTCGGAAAACACTACATAGAAGTGCATAATGGTGGAAAATGAATGACTTTTGGCTGGAACAGGTTTGCCTCATTATCTTAAGAGGAGAGGCATTTGGTCACTCTGGTGAAAAGTGAGCCACGCACATGTTATTCAAATCATCCAAGTGATGGTTATGCAACCCTTGAATATTCTTCTGATGAAGGAGAGCGCAATCAAGCTCAGGGTAGGCATCTGTCTGTTTTGGAGTAGTGTAATTAGTGGCGGTGACCTTTAGCGGATTATGCACTAGCCAATGAAATGTGCCAAAGCCCTGAGATAAATGGTCAGAGCCTCAAATGTGGCTTGCAGTGGGGTTTGCCCATCCACAGCTCTCTGACAGGGGTTTAGGACGGCCTTAATGGCTCAATCTCCGCTCCCCAGAGATGGCCAGCGATGATTTGCACTCACGTAGTCTTGTGACTTTGCATCAACCTTACACCTGACGATAAAAATTAACCTGTGGGGATGAAAGATTAATATATTCATGTTTCCTACAAGCATTACACGCTATTAGAGTTCTAACCAGCAATTGTTTTCACTATCGATTAATATGCTGATTATTTTCTCGCCCGTTTTGTCTATAAAATGTCAGAAAATGGTGAAAAATCCAGGTCCAAGGCGGCATCTTCAAATTCCTTTTCTTAAACCACACCATCAGTCCAAAACCCAAAGATATTCAGTTTACTCTCATGGACATCTAAAAAAAAAAAAGAAGTGAATTCTCACATTTGAGTAGCTGAAATCAGAGAAGTTCAATTTCCCGTACCCCATATGATGCTCACAATTCAAGACCTGAATGTTATCTTAAGGAATATTTGCTGTGGACTTGGAGAAACCGTTCAGGTTGGCTTAATTCTGTTCATCTTGGCAACCACTCCCAGCTTTGTCAGCTCAAAGTCCTACCCATAGGAACTGCAAGTTTCAACAACGCTGTTATTTTAAGCATTTAAATAAAATATTTCTGTTGATGACAGCAAGGTACTTTGGGCAGCCAATATGTTGATCCTAAGGTGAAATTTTAGGACATGGAGAACTTTTAAAAAATAAGGATTCAGCACCAAATCCAAAACACACGTTACAAGAAACACACTGGTGGAAATGTGTCTCTCAATCACTGGGACTGTGCTACCTACAGATGTTGATATGAATCCATCTTCATCATGGCACCCAGTGGTGGTATCACTCTGTCAAACTGGCCTACTTCTAACCCAACAGCTTTGGTATCTACACTGGGATGGCACAGAAAATCATGGCTGCTGATTTCCAGTGCATTGAATACATACAGGCCCATGCTAAACCACAATCAGTGCCCTGAATAGGGTTGCTCTTAAGGTATGTAAAAGTACAGTAAATAGGGCCATGCTAATGCCCTTTTCCTATATTCCTTCCTATATTTGTGTGTCTTTTACACAAAATCTAAGCTACTCCAACACCAAAATCTACTCAAGTCAGCACACACACACACACACACACAATAAAACCAGAGCAGGAAAATATTATCATTTTTCTTGAGGCTCTTGTTAAGAGAGCTGGAAAAAAAAGAAGCAGCTGAGTGAGCTGCTTTGAACAATAGGTCTCTTATATGTGTAGTTCGCCTGTTTTCTCCTTAATGTCGTTAAACCTCTGACCATGTTAGATGTGGTATGTGGAGTCCACATGAGGTTAAAATGATGTTTCTTTTAAACAAAAGTGGGAGCAGGACTCCTGAGCTGTATCCTACAAACATTATGACAGATGGAGTCTGGAGACTGAGTAGGCCCACTAACGGCAGACAGGTACCCTACAGGATCTAATTTGACAGGTTGGGAGCTAACACTGCTGTTAAAACCGTGTGTGCTGCTTTTACCAAACCAAATAGCCTCCTTTAAGACACAATAGCCGGGGTTCAATCACTGAGCAAAGGACGAGCTACTCTAAACAGGCCATTTCACAATTTTCAAGTTACGAGTCGACCGACAGCCATTACCTTCCTTACACTCTGCATATAACTCGGCTAAGCCTCAGCACACACGCACTACTTTAAATCAAATTACGGACATTTTGTATTCAAATGAAGGCTCTTCTTCTATTTAATATAAATCAGCACAGTGTTGGTCGCTACTTTGCTATATTTAAATAATAAAGCAAGCAGGTCTGCTCCTGTGCGAGGAAAAAAGACGCAGGAAGGAAATGTATCACTCCACTTACCCTGAAATATTGCTGATAAAAACCGAAAATAGGCCTGCCGACACCCGCTCCGGAAGTGACCCGTCTTAATTAAGAAGTATTAATTATTTACGCTGAAGCGACGTCTTTATTTACACGAATCCGCGGCATTTTATTCCATTTAATGTTGAAGTAACTATACTGTCCACCCAGGCGATACAGTACCCAGTGTACGATCTACGTCATTGACATTAGCCCGTGATTGACCCGTCGGAAATCCAATGAGAAGCTGACGTGCGAGAGCCTCGTCCAATCAGAGCGCGGTGTCGCCGAAGAGGGCGGGTCTGTGAGAGAGGACATGACGGAGGTGACGGCCATGTTCTGCTCGAGTGTTTGTATCCCTCCGCTTCAGTATTTACCTTTTGCATGATTTTGCATGTGGGGAAAATGTCACTGTAGCCCCACTGTGCCCTGCCTGCTTTCCATACGAGAACCCGCTAGGCCGTTTGTTTTTTCACGACTCTGACCACCACAGCTCCGTAAGCGGCGAATAACCGACCTTTAAGGCCCTGTTAGGGTGGTCAAAAAAGAGAAATGTTGAGTGCTGTGAGGCGTTAGTCTTCTAAATTGTTCCCTCTTGTATCATGCCATCAGACGGCATGGCATCATGACATACAGTGCTGAAATGTCCACTGATTTTATTCAGTATGAACATTTGCATATGTAGAGTAAATGTGGGGACACATGAACAGTCAAACCAGCTGTGAGAGGTCTAAAATATGTGTACAAATTATTATATTATGTATTAAATATTATAGTGCAACATCGTGCAATATAGCATGTACATATAATATCCGACTGACTGTATATAAGCCTACTGTACATACATATTCTGATTATTTGCACTTAAATCCCCTGTATGCACACTGGTTTATAATCTAAGGCTATATTGTGCTTTGATGGTGCATATTCCCAAACTAAATTTCAATTAATCAAATTATTACAGATATATTGCCAAACCGTGGGCTTCAGGTACCACAGGGCAGCTACCTGTACCACAACCCTATAATAGTGTCTAGAGCTGCAACAATTAGTCAATTAATCAATTAGTTGTCAACTATTAAATTAATTGTCAGCTATTTTGATGATCATTTCATTGTTTTGAGTCATTTTTTAAGAAAAACTGTCCAAATTCTCTGATTTCGGCTTCTCAAAGGTGAATATTTTCTGGTTTCTTTAGTCCTCTATGGCAGTAAACTGAATATATTTGGGTTGTGGACAAAACAAGACATTTGAGGACATCACCTTGGGCTTTGAGAAACAGTGATCAACATTTTTCACCATTTTCTGACACTTTATGGACCAAGCAACTAATCGATTATTCGAGAAAATAATCTCTGCATTATGTGTAATTATAGAACAGGAGCCAAATGTCTTAACAAATGTGTTAAATGTGTTAACATAATTGGCCAATAAAGCCGATTGTGATTTTCAAGGTGCAGATTTCTTGCGTTGTATTCATTTATTTGTGAATATACGCATGTGGCACGTTGACATTAAGAGAAAGCTGCATTTACACGTGTTGTTTTGATCACAACGAACAGTAGTTTGTGACATAATACTGAGAATTGTCTGTATCGTCCTTGCCAGCCAAAAAACATCTCATTATCATGCCCAATTTCATTCAAATGGGCTCTGTAGGCAGCGAGCAAATGTAGCTTGTTAGCTTTCTGGCAGCAGAATCCATCCCGTTCTTTTCAATGAGAAACACTGACAGGCTCTTTGAAGGAGTTTTCACAGTGCAGCATGACTGGTGAAGAGAAACCTAGTAGTGCTATACTTGTCAACTTATCACTGTTGTCTCTGAGCTTTTTTAAGAATGTGGAAAGGTTTACTGCATTTGAAGACAGTGACACACTGATGTATTTCCTCAGAAACTTCATAATTTAACAGAAATGTCAGTGTTAGCATCATTCCACAACAGGAGTACTGGTTGGTTTCTGGGTGTCTGGGTGCAAAACGAACTGTACATAAAGGAACAGTTATACTTTTCGACTTTCTCTCATGTTTATATGCTAAACATAAAGCCAGAACCAGCAGGTGGTTAGCTCAGCTTAGCATAATGTCTGAAAATGAGAGGGATTAGCTGGCCAGATTTGGTCTAAAGGTAACAAAAGACACCTGTCTACCACCACCACCACCTCTTAAGATCACTAAATGACATCAGGGTGGAGAGGCGCTTTCTGTAGGTGACATAGGCGGCCACAGGGGCACCAAAATTGCGCCCAGAAATTGTATTTATTTATTTATTTTGACATAAAAAACATGCTATTTGTGTTGATTTCTTATTAGTGCTTGTTTTTGTTTGTGATAAATAAAGGAGCAGTACTTTTACTGTAGAACTGTTTTGATTGTAATGTCTGAAAGTATAAAAAGTAAATAAATAAATCTGAATATGGGGCCAGGGGGAGCTTGCCTAGGGCACCGAATGTGCTGGGTCCGGCCCTGATTGACATGATGTATCTTGTTTGTTTAATCTGTAAAAANAAAAAAAGCAATAAAAACTACAACTACCTTTGGATGGAGCCCGGCCAGTTGTTTCCCTCTGTTTCCAGTCTTTATGCTAAGCTAAGCTAACCAGCTGCTGGCAGTAGCCTCATACTTAACGTACAGACATGAGAGTGATATCAATCTTCTCATCTAACTCTTGGCAAGAAAGTGATTGAGCATATTACCCAAAATGTTTGACTATTCCTTAAATGTTAGGAGGCTAACAAAAGACTCAGGGATCGTATATAATACACACTGTTACTCGATAAGGTCAAACAAAATGTAAAAATTACTATTTGTGTTTGTACGAGGAGTTATGTGCTAAAGCTATTTCTCTGCAAGAAAGCAAAGAAGTGTATTTCCCAAAGTATTTCCTCAATTGGGGATTTGAAGGTGACATAAACAGCGCACAGAGGGAAGGTGAGGCGAGGTCAGTAAGAGCTCATCTGCTCTTTAGTTCATCCTGTAACTGAGATCACACTGATGTGCACCAACTCTCCAGGCAGTTAAAAAACTGCTTCTAAAAACGTTGCATTTCTAGTAACATGCTGCCCCCATTCTTCTTCTTTCCTCTGGGTTTCTAGGCAGACTTGTGTCCTAGTTTAAAAACAAATGCTGTATCAGACCCAGAGCTGCGGACCACTGGGAATAGAGAGGCTGGCGGAGATAAAACACATGACATCTTGGAAAAATGCCTCATAAGGGACATCTTGGATTAGAAACACAGTATCAAAGGCTGGCTTGATTTGTTGGATTCAAACCCACAAGCTACAAATAGGCATAAAGATGAGTCATAGACAGATCTCACAACACCCAGCTCAGGCATGGACATCACTGTGACCAGGAGAACTGTGAAGTAGAATAGTTAAGAGGCGGAGGAGAAGAAGAAGCAGGTCCATGTCAAAAGGGACCTAAATGCCCCCAAGAAAAGCACTTAATGATTGCAGGAATCCTGTGATGACCTGGAAGTTTTAAAAAGTTTATAGAAGTCATTTGAATGAAGTCCAGCAGTAAGTAGAAACTCAAAGTCTGTAGCATAATAGTGTCCAGAGGCAGACATAAGAAATGAAATGCAGGGTGCAGAGGGCACAGAGATCAGGCAGCAAAGGAAGGAAAAGTTCAGCTGAGGAAGCTCCAGAAAAGAATTGGCCTCGGGCTCCTCAAAAGAACAGAGTGGGCATCTGTTAAACGTCCTACACCAGCTGAGGAAAGGTTTCCAGTTAAATCGCTTGAACTATTTTGGGTGGCGGCAGTAGATCTGTTGGTAGAGCAGGTTAATTGCAAGGTTGGCAGTTTGATCCTTGAGCCCCTTCTATTGAAGTGTCCTCGAGTGAGACACTGAACCCCACATTGCCACCAATATTACAGTAGGTGTACTTTGGATGAAAGCGCCAGAAACTGTAACTGTGAGCGGTGAAACTTTGTAATTGCAAAGTGATACTTTCAACAGAGCATGACCTCAGAAAAAACAATAAATGTTAAAATGATCACCTGATAGCATTAAATAAAATCAAAGAAGTGAAGAAGCAGAGAATCTAAACCAATAAAAGATATGAACAAGTCTTGAGTTTTGTTCAAGGACGCTGAATCACACACGGCTTAAATGTCAAGGATGACTCAATAAAATCCAAGATTCATTGTTGTCCTGACTCTTTATTTAGTTTATGAGAGAGAGTGAACTGGAAAGAATAAATTGAAGCTTAACTCAAAGAGATTTTGTTAAGAAATGTGCTGCCTGGGTGAAAAGCATATTTTGTAATGCTGCTCACATTTAAAACAACAACAACAACAACATAACAGTATTCTTAATAAACATGCTTCTAGTTATCACAGCAACATGCCACTGTAGCCAAGATCAGCTCCATGCTGCCTGCATTAATTCAATTTAAGGGATGTATACAGTATGCATATGCAGTAGCCTACTGGGCATGGACAGAGAATGCCTCACAATATAATACAGTGCAACAACACCACAAATAACAGACTTGAAGAAGAATTACATTAAAGTTTAAATAAACACATCTATTGCCCAGGACTATTGCACTGGACTGAATTCAAGTTTCAAGGTTAAGCTTTATTGCCCTTATACAATACAGGATTGCATAATGAGTGTTGCAGTTGTGGCCCCCTCGACTCTACACACACAGAGAATGTATAAACGGATATTCAGATTGGAATAGAATAAAACAATAAAATAGAACAAAGTATATAAAAGCAGCTCTAAAGAAAGGAATAAAAAGCAAAACTAAATTATATATTTACAAGGAACATATACACTTAAGTACATATATACAAATTCAAAGTCATAATCTCGAAGTTGTCTGTTCGGCCATAGTAACCGTTTACTCGCAACGCTAGCAGACACCAGAGAAAACAGTATGCTGCTTCACACACAGGTGAGTTAAAGATCGAGTCTGTTGTGTTAAAAGCCTAACTGTGCACCGCTTGTGATTTTTCCGGTAAAGTCCATACTTAAAAAGTACATACTTACATACTTAAGTACATACATACTTGAGTATATAATAAGTACATACTTAGTACATACTAAGTACATCCATCCATCCATACATACATAATATATATACAGTATGTGCAATATCAGTATAGTATGAGTAATACAGTAATGTGCAAAATCAACATAACATAAAGGTCCACCTAAAAAAAGGTTTATGGGAGAGTCATTTATGCAATGCAATACCTTTATACATCGTGTTATAGTAAATGTTCTGAACAAACAACTGAGAAACTGTTTATGGATACAATACCAAGATGGTGATGACTGTTTTTGGTTAATCCAGCAAATCAAGGTGCTTCACTGCATTTAGGCAAAAATAATACAACGTTATCAGTCAACAGTGGTCTAATACAACTACAAAGACAGAGAGTTGATGGTTGACAAATTGATATTGTCCCACAGTAAATATCTAAATCATCATATTGACCAACCATAAATCAAATCTCTTGTTTTAATTCCACCAGTTTACAGCAAATATTCAGAGGTTGGAGTTATGCAATCCACAATTAAACTCAGTCATCAAGTCATCCTGTTCACATGTGCAACCTGAACGCAGGGCTGCACAACGAGCAAGTTTATTGTTTGACAAAAGCGTTTCCATCCTCAGGACCGACCAAACTGGAGGGGTCATCATATCCCATCTGCATGCCTGGAAATGTGCTTTGCAGTCTCCGTGGTAATGACAAAAACAAGCCAAAGTGCTCTCCATGCAGGTCTACCCCACTCTGCAGCCCACACACACTCCACGCTGCCTCCCACACGCTCTCCACGCTGCCATCATGTTACTCTTTTATGATCTCATTTTATTGTGGAGACTCGAGCTACTTGTCACTCTTATTTCTCATGAGGCTGTTTTTCAGTATCTGTAACAATAAAAAGATAAATAGGTTAGTCTCGATTCTGTAACTTGCTAAGATAAAATATATCTACCAGTTATATTAAAATAACATGCCAACTTGTGATGACCTTGGAAATAGTAGTTTAAACCAAACAATCCCAAATGAAGGTCCACTTACTGGCTCTTTTCAGGGCTTTGGATTAAATCACAACAGCTACTGAGCTCACATGTCAACAGATCCACCTCACTGACAACTGAGCAAACTCCAGCCGCTGGTGAAGACTGCGTGATATGGTTGAAAGCTCTGGAAAAACCTGGTAGTAGTTTTGTCAAATTCTAACTGATAGTTAGATTAACAAGGACAAAACCATTTTTTTTAGCCATACCAGTGACAAAGGTAGAGATGGTTTGGTCTGTCAGTCAGTCCACCGCTTATACAGACATTCATGGTCCCCAGAGGATGAATCCTACTGACTTTAGTGGACTCTGGCGCTGACTTTTCCTCTGGCGCCACCAAGAGGTTGACATTTGTGGTTTTACTTTTGGGTGGATTGCCACAAAATTGTATATATATCAGTGTCTCCATCAGGGTGAATTATAACAACTTTGATGACCCTTATATTTCCATAAAGCTCCTTCATCAGGTCAAAACTTTAATTTGTCCAGTACTTTGGTTCATGACCATGTACCTGCAAAACTAATGATATTCCCATCAGCCTCAGCTGTACTTTATATTTACTGCTAATGTTAGCATGCTAACACACTAAACTACAACAGTGAACATAGTAAACATACCATGTTAAATATCAGCATGTTAGCATTGTAGTTGTTTGCATGACAAACATGTTGACGTTAGCATTTAGCTCAAAGCCTACAGAGCCGTTAGCATGGCTGCTTGTTCCGTGTGTTTGTGATTATTTATGTACCCTCACTAAAGATCAATGTGATGAAATACTGTGTATGTGGTGACCATGTATTGGTACCTCTAAAGAAACTGGTTTGAGAAACAATAAAAAGTAATTTGATCAAAGTAATCTGTGACTTCAAGTAACATAAGCGTCATCATCAAAGCCAAGAAACCTCAGCTCAGAGAGGGAGGCAGCTCGACATAATGCAGCACACATTTTAAATGTCCTCTCTTTCCCCGCGTGGCTTTTCCTATTCTGGACCGTTGCCTGCTCTCCTGTGTGGGCAATGAGGCCCCGACAAATGACACTATTCTGTCACTCCCTCAGCGTGCCTCCTTTCTATTACTGCAGGGAGTTTGTGTCTTTCTTTAATGTGTTTTCACCGATAAACGTGCAGATCTACAAAGAGAGAAATCTCATAATTCAGTTGCAAGTTGCCATTCACAGATAGTGCAGCCATGTTTGGCTCAGTCCACAGAGGAATCTCTGAACATAGACCAAATAACATTAACCAAAAATAAATTTATAATACTACTGACAAGACAACCAGTAACAATCATTATATCACTTACCTTTAATGCTTCATAAAACTGAATATTGACACAAGACACAATGATACATTTTGAAGTCATTTTTTATCTTGATGTTATTTCACAAGCTTGTAGAAACATAATTTACTTATACCATCAACGTTTCTATGTGACATACTGCCACAGTGTCCGTTTAACAGCCTGCCTGTACCAAGAAATATGTCTGACAAATAATTCTTCTTTAACAAAAACACCTGCATGAATCTAGGCGTTCTTTTAAAACCATCATAGATGCACAAATTAAAAAGTTACCAAATATTTGATTCATGTATAAAAACATTAGTTTGTGGAAAATATCTAAAAGAAGTTGTACATACTATAGGAGATCTTCACAGAGATGAATATCACTTTCAATTAGATGTACATGAAATTTAATTTGAATATCAAAGACTCTTTGAGGTACATGCAACTTAAAAGCTGTGTAACTACAGAGTGTCTGATTTGAAGAGTTTTTTTTTCTCCTCACATTTGCAACAACCTCTGCCTGTTACAGACTGTTGTATAAAATGACTACTGATACCCACAATAAGGAAAGAATCGTATGGCAGAATTAGTTGAACTTTGAAACAGATCGTGATAGATGGTGGCATATTACTGTACATCAAATAATAGGAGGAATATAAGAGAAACGTCTGGAAACGTCTGGAAAAGTTATCCTGTATAAAGTTCTACTATATATTATTATTGATGTTTGCCAGGGATGGAAGAAGTACTCAGATCTTTTACTTAAGTAAAAGTACCACTACTACGATGTATAAGTACTCCATCCATTACAAGTAAAAATCAATCATCTGAAATCTTACTTAAAAGTACAGAAGTATTATAATCAAATGTGCTTAAAATATCAAAAGTAAAAGTACTTGTTCTGCAAATTATATATTATTATATTTTACATGATTAGATTACTAATACAGATGCACCAATGCACATGTGGCAGTCAGTGGAGCTCGTTTTAATGCAGTGAAGTTTGGTAGTTTAGTCCAGTGGTTCCCAACCTCGAGGTCGGGCCCCTCCGAAGGGTCACAGAGATTAAAAGATTAAGATTAAAAGAATTGATACTAAGAATTAATACTAAGATTAAAAAGTGCTGCTAGAAGAAGAGTCTACTCAAGTATCCACCAGTAAAACACTGATTTGCTGCCAGGTGTTGCTGACAGACTGACCGTGACCTCTCACCTGAGGGGCAACAGAGTAGTGAGTGTAGTCAGGTCAGCCCGAGCCTCAATGACCTCTGAACATCAGCTGGCACCAGCTACAGAAGACATTACACAAAAGCTAAATCAATACTGGACTAAAACTTAAGTTAAACATCTTCCCTCTTTTGATCACTCTTGTTTTAAATTTCATATTGAAGAAAGAAAAATTAATTGATGAGGACAGTTTTACAGCTAAAAACCTGATTACAGATCCTTGATACTACAGGCTCAATGTTTCCTGTTTACATCAAGATCAAGAACTTGTTACTAACTCTGTGTTACATAGTTTTAATGGCCTTTAAATTGCAAACAGTGATAGAATTGTTGATTTACAGTATTAGTAAATTATATAGCCTAATAATGTAGGATTCTCCATCCAGGGCTATTTAGCTATCACAGTTTGAGAAGGAGTTAACAAAACAAATACACACAAATTACACTTTTTTAATGCTGATTCTGTTTTTTTATCGTCAAATTAGACTTTTTTTTTTTTTAACTGTGTGGCAATGCAGAGAAACAGCTTTTAGAAAAGATTATCATGTGCCTGAGATAATATTTACAGTATAACATATACACAATATATATACAGTGACTGATGATAACTGATGATGATAATGATGATGATAATGGGGTAGGAAAGAAGAAAAAACAAAGCTCTGCTGCACAAATTTCTATTAATATTTTAGACTTTTTTTATTTTTAGTGAAATATTAGAT
This sequence comes from Oplegnathus fasciatus, assembly GCA_003416845.1. Taxonomy (NCBI): domain Eukaryota; kingdom Metazoa; phylum Chordata; class Actinopteri; order Centrarchiformes; family Oplegnathidae; genus Oplegnathus; species Oplegnathus fasciatus. The sequence continues at coordinate 741,791 of NTHP01000275.1, forward strand.
AATTTGATCTCTTTGGGATTCGAACAGTTATTTAAAAGAAACCATCTGGAAAGTTTAGAGGGGAAAAGTCCCATCAATAACTCACAGACATCTGAGACATGACAATGGGGCCAAACTAGACCAGCCACGAGTTTAATCTTTATCAAATTGTATTTTATAAGCTGATCATATGTTTTCCTTTTTATGTAAAATCTGAATCTGTAAAGTAACTACAGCTGTCAGATAAATGTAGTGGTACAATATTTCCCTCTGAAAAGTAGAAGCAGTTTGGAGTAAAAGTATAAAGTAGCACAAAATGGAGTTACTCAAGTCAACTATAGGCCTGCCTCAAAATTGTACTTTAGTACAGTACTTGAGTAAAAGTACTTTCCAGCTCTGGTGTTTGCATACTCCCAGTTGAAGATTATTATTTCATTTAGTCCAGAAGCCTTGACTGTGCGCTGTTTGACCAGGCGTGGCAGCAGATAGTTAGGGTTCAATAATGTGGCTGTAATACACAAAATGTCCACATGATGGCAGCAGGAGAACAGAGAAACATGCATTCAGCTGTGATTCTGTTTTCTGCCTCCAAGAACCGCTTTATAACCTCATTAATGCAACCACGACCATTAATACAATCACTCATATCTTTATTAGTGTTCAGTAAAAACGCATTAAACCGTCTGATTTTACAGCAGCTGACCTGCTGACACTTCACATACTGTGGCAGAGGATTGAGGGATTAAACCTTTTCACCTGTTTGATTATACTGAAATAACCAGTTCTCCAGATAAAACCTACAGACTACAGCAGCCAGTACACCAGACTCTACTGTACATTCCCAATAATATGCATAAACATCGAAAACTAAGTCGCAAGACAGATTTGTGCCGCTGCAGGTCCCAGAAGACGTGCGCTGAATTTGAACCCTAATGTGGAAAAAACAAGCATCAGGCTGGATTCTCATCTGAGATCGATAATTTTTAATTTATGATGCTTTAAAAATTATTTTGAAGAGACAACATTTCCTGATACCCGCTGATCTCTCGTGCACAAGGTAAAAAAACTCTTTTCAAAAACTGCAGCTGCTCTAAATATTTTGTGTCTTAATATTTCTTAAACTCATATTTTAGTTTATAAAATGAGCTTTTCATCAGCAGCTCTGTGAGTTACATCTCTCAAACTATTTACCAGGCGTGATTAATGGGAAATCAAACAAGTATAAAGCCAAAAATCTGAGCAAATATTTGAAAATGTGAACTACAATCGCCAATTTCAGCCATGAAAATGAGAATAAAAAGGGAAAGTGCGGTGCAAGTCACCTGATGAAGTTTTGGCCTTTTTCTGTTCTAACTTCATGAAGGTCCGCAGAGGAGAAATCAAAACATTCAAAATAAAATCCAGAGTATAGTCGGACAATCTGTTCCGAATGCGTTATATAAAAAAACGTGAAATAAAAAAATCAAATAGCTTAAAATTGAGAAAAATATTTTCGTCTTTTTAACTGGAATTGAAGATTCAGCTTCAAAAGGGTCGATCGTTGAAAATGTGGTTGTGCATTAAACCTCATTAATAAAAAGAGCACAGAGCGGTTAGTTTATTTACTGAAGGGAGGCATTATTTTAAAATCTAAAATAAAACCTCTTAGGCTCTGATAAAGAGCATAAACCTTTGATGTATATGTGCATACAGAAATAAGTATTTGTCATAAAATGTTTTTATCTTAAAGTTTTATGTTTAATACAGCCGATTAAAATCTTTCTGTATTTATCTAAAGTAGTTGTGCAGTGAAGTTGTGTCTGAAGTCTCAGAGTCGACTGAGAAGAACAGACATGGTCTAAAAATGACTTTTATTCATTAAAGGAGCTCACAGTCAAAACAAAAAGCCTGTTGAATCTCGACCCATAAAGACATTTAATCTAATTCACTGACTGTCCGCTTTGTTTCTGTAACGTGAATATTCAGATGAGGCTTATTTCTGTTCACCTGTTGTGATAAAGTGAAAGTTGTTCTACAATAATAATACGAAAAAAAACAGTTTTGTGGCAAATCCCCAGAGTGAGTAAAGAGCGTGATTATTTCATAAACAAAATCAAAATGTTTTAAATATTATACCACTTAAAAACAAAAAACCCAAACAGGGTCCAGAAGCAGCCGCTGTTGCAAACTAAATGACCTAAAAAAAAAATTAAAAAAAATCAAGAATCATCGTCTGATTTTATTTCTTTCATTCTTTTTTGGGGGGTTAACGATGAATTTAAGGTCTACATTTCACATGTATAGAACTTTTTTATAACCTACAAGTTATTAAAATGCACATGATGGTTAAAGTGATTCAAACTTTACCTCAAATTCAAATTCAAATGAGCTTCACTGGCATGAAAGTTTCAAAACAACGTTGCCAAAGCATCAAAATAGAATTTGTCCAAGTATTTGGACAGTACACAACAAAGGTAATATGAACATTAATACAATGTTAAGATTGATTACATATTAATTACACATATTCAATATATCCTATGCATATATCTGTGTGTGTGTGTGTGTGTGTGTGTGCTGATGGTTTATGTTTAAAGAAGGATGAAGGGGTACAGTAGTCATGTTGAAATGAATCCCCAGTTTAACAGTAATGTTATGGATCATATGTAGGAACAGAGTAATTCACTCAGTAACTGTCTTTATAATAAAATGTCAAAGAATGTGGGATGATAACTAATTCATGGTCTTTTTAAACAAAACACTGACATCTCATATTGATATAACTCACATTCTAGCTGATTATTTAAAAAAAACTATCTATCTATCTATCTATCTATCTATCTATCGATCTATCCATCCATCTAATCTTCATTCAGTGGAGGATCCATGTAAACTTTTCTGAGAGCCACAGGAATAATAAGTGGCCGACTTGTCTCGGTCTGTTCTGGACTGCAGGTTATCGGTGGTTGACGACAGACTGAGTTTATTTTGTGCTCTTTCACTTTTAACATCATGCTTGAATATAAGTCAGCAATATCTATTCAGTCAACTGAAACCTTACAGCAGTGCTCACTCCTGAAAAACAAAGAAATGCCTGCAGTTTAGTGGTCTGACACTTCACTCAGGAGGTCGTTCATGTATGGAGCACGGGACTGATAAATAGAGCCTTTGAAAACACACTTCCAGACGTTAGTAAAACCTTCTTACTATCATAGATCAGGGAATTATTGTGTTTGTAGTTTAATT